>JAJEJO010000490.1:0-11832 GCA_020662805.1 Glaucomys volans
CCCCATGCCTCACATGTGGAAGGCAATCATTTTACCACTGAGCTACAGCCCCAGCCCTTTTAACACTAAAGTAGCCACTTTTAACAGCTGTTCCCCAGCTGTGTTAAGGACTGCACTCCATTTCAAAGAATTCACTTACATAGAGGTCTACTGTACAAAGCAAGAGATTCAGAGCTAAGAGTATATGCCTTTTGTAACCCTGTGGGTTTTTTTCTCTTTGCAGTGCTGGGGATTGAATCTAGGGCCTCGTACATGGTAGGCAAATGCTCTACCATCGAATTATATCCCCAGCCCTGTTTATGCCTTTGGGCGGCTGATTTACTTTCAGAATTTAAAAGAAGTCTTTGTGGATTTTATTTTACCAGAAGTGAATACAATAATTCTATAAAAACTCCAAACTGGGGGTGCTTCCCCAGTTTCCCCAATTTCAACTGTGCTTTTCAGGGAGAAGCAGGGGGTGAGGGGGGCTGACTAAAGGCTGCGCAGAAAGCAAAGAAAGTGGAAGAGATTAGTAAGCCCACCCCGGCCCCAAAGCAGTCCACTCTGAGAAAGGCTGAAGCTACTAGTCATCTTCAAAGCACAGCTCTTGACTTTGTCTAAGGCCGCGGGAGTCTCAGCCCCCAGGACCCATGAGGAAGCAAGGGAGGCTCACAGGCCTCTCTCAGGGTTTGCAAGTGCTCACTGATGTCATGCACAGCAAGTGCAGTCATAGCTGTTTTTATAGAAAGAGAAACTCTGGTGCAAGAGGTGATGCCCTTTTCAACCTCCTTTGCTTCCTCTTTCCCTGCCCACCCCCACGCCCCATCTGTGACTCTAGTCCCCCACCTCAGGAGAACCAGGGGCCCCTCACTCACTGGGGTCGGCTTTCCGGATCTCACTGTACACCGTCTCTGTCCCCTTCGTTCCCAGAGCTGAAAAAGGGACCAGGCACAAGTCAGTAGCTGACTCTGGGTCCCAGGCCTGCCCATGGCTATGGGCACCCACCCCAGCAGTGGCCACAGTCATTCCCTGACTTCAGAAGATCCCGGCCCAACCAGTGTCACTCTCAGGCTGGAAGCAGGAGGTCAACAGGCCATTGTGGGGCAGAGCCACTGGTGCAGAGGACCCTGGACCTGAGGGGCCAAGGTGAGGGGCTCCGCACAGGCCTGCAGCCCTCAGCTTGGCAATCCATCCCCCTTTCCCTGTGCCAGCTGCCCTGACCCCATCCCCCCAGAGCCCAGACCAGAACTGGGTCCTGAGTTCTGGGGTGGAGCCTGGCATTTTCTGTGACTGGACTGAAGGCCACTTCTAGTTGGAGCTGACTAGGGTAGTTGCTTTCAGGGCCAGCACCCGGGCCCGCTGCAGTCTCACTGAACTGGCCTGGGGTGGGCCCTGGCACTTGTGTTTCTAAGAGTCCCCAGGGGTTCTAAATGCAATGGGCTGAGAGCCTCTGGGTTAGATCCTTTCAGAACAGAGGACAAGACGACCAACCTGGGGTGTGGATCAAAACAAACATGTACACACACACACTGTGTCTACACACACTCATACGCAGTGTGTAGACACACATGGTGGGGTGTAGACACACCCCACAGTGGGTACACACAAACTGTGTACCTACGGGCATGCATACCATGTGTACACACTATATCCACGCACAGACACACAAGTGCACCCCCAGACACCCAGAAACCCTGAGGAAGCAGGATGGAACCTGGCCACTTCCCTAGCTCATCTTTGCTTAAAGGACCAGGAAGTCTCATTGTAGAAAGGAGGCCCCCTGTGTGGTGCGTGGGCCAACACTCTCCTCTCACAGATGGGGAAAGGGAGCCCGGCAGAGTAAGATGCTTCCTGCCATCACGGTGGGCATTTCTCTCCCAAGGGCGGTGGCTGGGGAGTAACTGCATCGTGATACCCTTGGTGCTCCATGCTCCAGGGACAGCTTTCTCCCTTCCTGACCCCACACGCATCCACACTGATGCTGTCCTTTCCTATAAAACTCTGGGCCAGCTTTGCCCCTGCACCCCTGTTTGCAAACCTCACACACCCACACACCCATGTGCTTGTACCGCAGCCAGCTGCCTGGGTCCCTGTGCTCCCACAACACTTTGGGGACATTAACCTACAGCACATTGACTCTGTTCCCAGTGTCTCCTCTGGTGGGCCCTGGGTTCCTTCAGCGTGGTGGCTGAGGTCCTGAGCACCTCCCATTCCCAGGCCTTGCACCGTCACCTGGGGGCACCTGTCATAGTTTGATGTGGTGGTGCAAGTACTAGTCAATGTCCTGCAGGTGTCTCTACCTCAGACCCCCTGAGCTTCAGGCAGGTCTTGGCATAATCCACCCTGTCCCTGAGGTTTTCCTATCAACTAGAGAACAGGCTGCTGGAGGAATCTGGGCTTCTTTGGAGATGGGTTTTAGGACTGAAATCTCTTTCACTGGACACTGAGTGTGTGTGGTTCCTGAGTGAAGGCCTGCATGCCAGGGAAGGTCTGGGAATGGCCCAATCTCCATGGTGAAACTTGGGGGCATTAGGGATGGCAAAGGCCTTGCTGAAGACATCGAAGTGATTCGCCTGGGCAGGAGCTGGTTCAGTAGAGTGACAGAGGTACCAGGCCTCCCCTGAAGGGACACCTGCTTCAAGAGAATTCAAGAGGCACAGTAGTTTGGTGGCATAGAGGGAAGTTCTAGGAGCCCCAAATCTGCTGGCCAATTCTCCACATCTCTGAGGGACCCTCTGTCAACGTCAGGCCTGGCTGAGTCACCCATTCAACATAACCCTGGGTGACTCTGTGTGCCCCAAACCACGGAGGAGGAAAAGGAGGTTGGATGTGGTCTTAGGTTTCAGCAGTTCTAGGCTGTGGGGCAGGTAGGTGGGCACAGGGTGCTCATGAGCTTAATGCAGTGATTGATGACACAGGATGCTGTGCATGGGGGTCACTGCCAGCTCATCTCTGATCCAGACCCACAGTGGAGTCAGGGGAGGAAGGGCACAGCTAGGGGTAGAGAGCTGGGTGGCCAACCTGGGGACCTGGACACCTTGTGAACTCCACTGTCCTGGGCCACATAGGAGCAGCCAGGAGACTTCTCCGATCACCCTGGGGACACACTTTCTGGACCTGAGGAACTGCGCTTGACACCCTCCGTGTCACCTCCTAGCTCAGGGCGGTGGGGGCGGTTTCTGTTTCCAGGCAGACTGCACCCTGGCCTCTACTGCTGCCTGCCTCCCTGTTCTGCCCAGCTCAGCAGAGTGTGGGGTGCAGCTGATGGCGGGCTCCCCTCCTCCTGCAGTCCCGAGGCAGCAGCTGCCTGCTAATGACTAAACCAGGTTAGCGGGCTGTTTGTCCCTGCTGTCAGCAGTGTTTCCGGATGGGGCTTTATTTTGGCTTCTGTTTTTCTATGCTAACCGAGACAGAGATGGTTCAGTGTCACGGGGTTTTCCCAGCAATCGGCCTCAGAGCAAACCCAGATTTAACAAGTTCCTTCCTGCCCCTCCTCCACCCACTGAGACCACTTGGTCAGCTGCCAGCAAGGATTCGAGCTGGACAAGGTCCTCATCTACTCTTCTATAGTTGGAGGAGGGGAGGCCTTGAGAACGGGGGACTGAGTTGGCCAAGACTAGGTCAAGTTCACTCATCACCTGCCTTGAAGTCACAAAGCCCATTCCCACCCATAGGCAGGCAAGGGGTCCACACTGGGGGCTCGGTCTGGCTTCTCCACTATCCTTTAGCCTCAAGAAGAGGCTGGGAGAAGAAAACTCAATTTGAGTCCTCTAGAATCTCCCCATTGGCATCCAAGTGACCCTGATGCCAGCCCTATGCAGGGCCCACACCATGCACGAGGCACCTTTGTGCAGGTTGGGAAAGGCAACAGATGGGTTTGGCTGAAACCTGTAGTTGCACCGCTTGGCAGGGACACCCCAGGCAATCGCCCCTGCCTCACCCCATCTGGAATTCTCCATGCCCATTCCCAGAGGAACGGGAAAAATACATTTTCCAAGGGCGAATGCTATTTCCTTCTTCCCTTCAGCTCCCTTACACCCAAAGTCCCCCAGGCATCATGGTGGCTGTCATAGTTCCACCCACCCTGGCCCAGTAAGCTGTGAAGCAAAGGCAGGGCATGGCCCTCCGTGGGAGGATCTGAGGCCTGGTGCCAGAGCCCAGGGTGGCAGGGGAGTGTCACTGTTGACTGTAGACAGAAAACGTGCAGAAGTCCGTCTCCCCATCCTCTGGCTTCACTGCCCCCTGGAGTGCTCAGTGGAGTGCAGAGGGTCATGAACCAAGAGGACAACAGGATTTTTCCACTTACATTCAAAATCTTTGAGTAGCCCTACCCTCTTGTTATCCATTCCCTTTCCTTCCGAGCCTGACATCCCCTTAGGAAGAAGTAAGCTGTCACACACGGGGCCAACCCAGAATGCAGATCACTGGAGCTGGCACGCCAAGCTCAGGCTGGACCATGGCACCCCACAGTCCCACCCTTCCAGCCCTCATGGGCTCCCTTCTGAGCACTAGACCCTGTGCTTTCTCCTCTTGGGCATGTCAGACTAGATGTCGCCTGGAGCTCATTCCTACCAACCTCAGAAATCACAACCACGCCAGGAACAAGCAGTGATTCTGACTCTCATCACATGCTATGGTCTGTCTCCAAAATATATCTAGAGTCCATTCATTGCCGACATTTTGGTCCCACCCTAGTCTCCTCTGCCTGATGATAATATGCCAGTCTCTCTGCCCCACTTCCCATGCTGGCCATGAGGATCCTTCCAGAAGAACAGTGGAACCATACATTTCCCTGCCTAAAGCTTTCCAAAGGATCCTTAATCCTTTCAGAATAAGATGCAAAGGCCCTGCATGCTCCAGCCACAACTCCATCCTCCCCAGCTTCATCCACCTCATCTCTCTAGACACACAGGCCTCCTTACAGATCTTAAATGAGCCAAACTCTGAGTTGCTGTAGGCTGCACTATTTCCTAGGTCCCCCTCCTTCTTTTGGGGACCACCTTCTTTGTATCTTTCAGACCCAGCGTAAATGCCGGCCTTGAAAGAATGTCTCCTCCGTGTCTTCCTGCTCACCCCGTTCTGCTCTTTCTTGGCACTTTCCATCATCTGATGGGATCTGTTCCTTTGCTTGCTTGTTTTCCCGGCTCCCCTTAGGAGACACTTCCACGAGGGAGGGACTGTGTGTGCCTTTGCTTCCTGCACAGCAGCTGATCCCTCATGGGTCTCCATCACTGTTCAATAAGTGAATCACTTTACAAGAAAACAAAAAGGAGGAAAAATTCAAGACTGCCGCGTCCCTCACCCCTCCTGAGTCCATTTGGGACTCGGAAGCGGGATACTTGTAGCTGTGCAGATTGAGCAATGCACAACTCTGGGGACTAGTCCGATGGAAAACCACTGGAAAGGGGCCCAGCCTACGGCATGCAGCCCAGGGGCCGCACAGGACGGCTTTCTCAGAAATGTTCTACACACACACCCATTGACACAGTGCCCAGAATCATGCTAAACAAGAGAAGGAGGAAGGACTCCAAAACTCCTCCCAGATTGTAGAGCAAGAGCTGGCTGCAGGACGCCAAGACCACATGGCTCTGGCTAATGACAGGCAGACTCAGCCTGGAAAACTGCCCAGGCTCGCCTGGCTGAGAAGAGCCCGGCTGTAGCCTTAGCAGGAAGGGAGATGGATGGCAACAGTCCTAAGGAGTGCCCCAGCAGGGCCAGAAGGTTCTGGATGGCTGTTTCCTCAGAGCATGCAGGAGCCTCTGGGGGAGCTTAGGATGAGGAGGAATAGGAGAAGTATTTTTTTTTAATTTTTTTTTTTTTTTTTTTGCCATGCTGGGCCTTGTGCTTGAGAGGCAAGCACGCTACCAACTGAGCTATATATCCCCAACCCAAGCATGTTTTTTTAAAGTTGCCAAAAGAAACCAAGATTGATGTTCTGGTGTTTGTTCTGGACTGGCCCAGCACTGAGGCAGAGGTAGGGACTTCCAGGTAGCCTGCCCAAGACAGATCACCATGCACATTGTCACTTCATTGGCATGTTACTTTTATTTAAGCAAGGCATAAATCCAATGCCAACAATCACACTGGAGGGGATTCTGCGCTTTCAAAAGTGACCCTCTAAAGAGCAAATCCCCATACCTTAAAACGTGCATTGATTGACACCTGTTCAGTCGGTATAGGTCAATTTTTTAGGAACTCACTGTGTGGGGCTACCTCTGGGAGAAACTGAACACCCCACAGGAAGGCTACCCTAAGGGTCCCTTCCAGAGGAACAACTCGCTCGTCCCTCAGCCATCTCCTGGCACATGCATAATGAATGCTCAACATGTATTACCTGTTATTAATAGCTTCATAATTCTTCATAACTAACAGTTATTAAAATTTTACAGCCCCTGCCTTCGGCACATCCTGTAGATCTGCTGACCCTTCCCTTCTGAGACGCTTCTCTCTGGGTGCAGCACCCCCACCATGGTGCCTATACCCAAACCAAGAGCAAAGCATGGGCCTGGTTCACTCTGTGGGGGGCTTACCTTGATGGGGCTCCACTGGGGACACTTCCACTTCTGTGTACTCCACGTCTGAGCTCAGAGAGTCTGTTCAAAGGAACCACAGCACTCTGTTTAGTCGCATCTCCTTTGGGGGTATTGGGCATCCTTAGAGATTTTCATCCCAATTATTAAACTCCTCTGAATATCGAGAGGTGGCCAGACACAGGTGGAGTCCATTCTAAGTGGACAAGAAACCTCCATCTGGGAAGGCAGGAAGAGCCCAGCACTGGCCTGGGACTCCCCTCTCATCCCGATGTGGATGGATCTTGCTGCCGAGGTCCCCGTGAGAGGACTTATAACAGGTGGGCAGATACAGAAAACGGCCCAAGACCAGCCATGGCAATGAACTCCCACCGGGGCTCCTTCCATGCTGTGATGCTTTGCACACTATCCCCAGCATGCAGGAAAGGACCTCAGGAGGCAGGCTCACCAGCCCCCAGATGCTCTGAGTGTCTGAGGCATACAAGGTAAAGAAATCTCGCAGGGTGCTGCGAGAAATCTGGGAAATCTGTTTGTCTTCAACTTAGAATATTATTATTTTAAAAAAATGTTTTTGGTTGTCAATGGACCTTTATTTAATTTATTTATATGCTGAGGATTGAACCCAGTACCTCACACATGCTAGGCAAGCGCTCCACCACTGAGCCACAACCCCAGCCATATTATTTTGTTTTTAAGGCTTAAAGAATCAGGAATTCTCACCAGCAACTACACAATGATTCTGAAGTCAAGGATACTTTACAAAAACAGGCATTTCCAGAATTCTTTTACATCTTTAGGAGTTTTAGCTCTCATGATTGCAGCCTAGCAGGGAAAGGAACTGGATGAGGGAAAAGGAACTGAACTGAGTTTTAGACAGAAGCACACTATCTATTGTTAATTGCCTTGAAAAATCTCCAAGTTTGCTAGGCACGGTGGCATACACCCATAATCCCAGCAACTCAGCAGGCTGAGGCAGGAGGATCCTAAGTTCAAGGCTAGCCTTAGCAACTTAGTGAGAGCCTGTCTCAAAATAAAAAAATAAAAAGGGTTGGGGAATGTAACTCAGTGGTAAAAGTCACCTCTAGGTTCCGTCCCCAGTACCAAAACAATTTCCAAGTCTACCCAAGAGAAGTCAACATCCTGCTTCCTTACTCAGTAGACAACTCCGAATCTGGACATTGCTTTTTAGGTATAACCCATTCATCCATTCAGTTGGTTTATCACTAAGGACATTAGATAGCATCTTGGGAGGAAGCAACTAATCATCTCCATTACACACCAGTTAGTCACGGGGTCATCAAGAGGGCTGGGAGATTACCTAGTCAGCTTAAAATTTGAGCTTTCTTTTCCTATGGGTCTTTTTTATTTTTATTTTTATTTTTATTTTTATTTTTGGAGCCGGGGATTGAACTCAGGGGCACTCAGCCACTGAGCCACATCCCCAGCCCCATTTTGTATTTTATTTAGAGACAGGGTCCCACTGAGTTGCTTAGTGCCTTGCCCATGCTGAGGCTGGCTTTGAACTCGAGATCCTCCTGCCTCAGCCTCCTGAGTTGCTGGGATTACAGGAGTGCACCACCGCACCAGGCTCCTATGGGACTTTTTTAATGTGAAAGTTTCTAATAAAACTCTTAGATAATTACCTTTATTTTCATTTAGTGGTTTCATTGCATGGTTTCCAACATCATCACCATAACCTAGTTGAAAAATAACCATTAATTAGGATGAGTGATAATGGAAATTCTAGTTTTCTCTAATTTTTAAAAAAATCAATGCTTCTAAGTACGCTTGACTTCTTCAGTGGTGTAAGTGACAAAGAGTCGTGTCTTGGGTCTCCTCCTTGGTCTCCCTGTGGGTCCCCTCTGACCTGCTATGTGGTCTATTTCTAACACCAGTGGAACCCCTACCATCATAAGGGTGGGATGACAGGTGGGGGAGGGGCACTTTTGTTTGTGATTATTTGGAATTCAGAATTGTTCAATGTGAGCAATAGCTTGATTTCTAAACTATTCCCTTTCTGGAAGGGACCAGTCAGCAACCATAAATATGAAGGATATTGGTTAAGTAACCCTCTCCGGCTAGAGAACTGGATTGATGGGAGTGTGGTTGAAAGAAATGACAGTCTCTCCAGGTATCACCTTAGTGGCATAGACAAAAAAGTTTGGGGTGGGGGGTGTAGTTCAGTGGTGGAGAACTTGCCTAGTACGCACCACCTGGGTTTGGTCCACACACAGACACACACAGAAAAGGTTTTTGTTTTTTGGGGGGATTTTTTAGAGGCTATGATAATCCTCTATTTAGCATATGCTAAAAATCTAGTACTTTTGTCTTTTTTAGTAAAGTTGGGCACTTAATCCACATTCCCAGCACTTTTTATTTTTATTTTTATTTATTTATTTTTATTTTTATTTTATTTTATTTTATTTTTGGAACTGGGTATTGAAGGGGCACTTGGTCACTGAGTCACATCCCCAGCCCTATTTTGTGTTTTATGTAGAGACAGGGTCTCACTGAGTTGCTTAGGGCCTTGCCCTTGCTAAGGCTGACTTTGAACTCACGATCCTCCTGCCTCAGCCTCCTGAGCTGCTGGGATTACAGGCGTGAGCCCGGCTTATTTTTAATTTTGAGATAGGGTCCCACTAAGTTGCTTAGGGCCTCCCTAAGTTGCCAACGCTGGCTTCAAACTTGCAATCCTCCTGCCTCAGCCTATCGAGCCACTGGGATTACAGGTGTGTACCACCATGACCAGCTGTTAAAAAAATTCTTATAAATGATATGAATATTATTCCAGAAGAACACATGATTTTCTATCATGTATTTGAACTAATTAGTATTATGATTATTAAAATCATAAAATCCATGCAGAGACAAGAGAATAAGTATTGGAGTACTTCTTAAATTTTAAAAAATTGGAACAAAATCCTATATTTTATTTAATTTAATTTTTTTTTTTTTTTGAACCAGGGATTGAACTCAGGGACACTCGGCCACTGAGCCACATCCCCAGCCCTATTTTGTATTTTATTTAAAGATAGGGTCTCACTGAGTTGCTTAGGGCCTCGCTAAGTTGCTGAGGCTGGCTTTGAACTTGCGATCCTCCTGACTCAGCCTCCCAAGTAGCTTGGATTACAGGCATGCGCCACCACGCCTGGCATAATCCTATATTTTAATGTAAATTAATGTCAACATTTCATTTAAAGCACTGCTACATTTAGCAGCAATAATACAATATACCAACAGGGTCCCCCTTATACTAAGGAGGTATTATTTTCTCTATAGCAGTAGATTACTTTGTGCTAAACATTCAGCAAATTTTTTAATAGTTTTTTGTTGTTGTTGTTCTTTTTTTGTAGTACAGGGGATTGAACCCAGGGCTTTGTGCATGCTAAGCAAACACTCTACCACTGAGCTACACCTCCACCTGCAACAGTGGTTCAAATTTTATTTTGAGATAGTCTCCCTAAGTTGCCAGGCTGGCCTCAAACTTGAGAGGCTCCTGCTCTATTCTTTTTTTTTTTTTGGCGGTGCTGGGGATTGAACCCAGGGCCCCGTGCTTTCAAGGCAGGCACTCTACCAACTGAGCTATATCCCCAGCGCCTCCTGCTCAATTCTTAAAACATATTTCTCAAGTACATTATTTCCCTGTAAAATATACATCTTAAAAGTACCTTATTTTGTGAGATACTGTTATGGAATTAGAAAAGAACATGGACATTCTATTCCCAAAACTGCTGATAAAGAAACAGAATTGTTCCAAATATGATTTGGAACAGGACTTTTGTGTGATATAATTATAGCCCGACCGGGGTTGCTAAATTGTTTGGGCAACTTTTTCATGGATGTAACAGGATTAAGAACTGCTGGAACTAGCTACCCATGCCACTGAGTAGACCTGTAAGCTTGAGATGAGACTCAAAACAAGTATCTTATGCATCTAATATTCCACTCGAGAAGATGTTTTACCAGGTTTTAATCTGACATCTGGTCCCTGCCTTCCAAGTGCAGGCTGTTTTCTTGTGGGTAATATTCAAAGTATCTAAAGGCCACAAGGTATTAGGGTCTTCTCTAGGTTTCCTTCAACAGGAAGTTTAGAAGGTGGTGAAAATAGAATAAAATGTTCTGCCATTCCTTTAAAGTTTTTGTTTTGCTTATTAGCTCACCATCCAAGGCCTGATTAGATAAGTACCCCTGCTGGAAGCCAGGTTTTCCTTCTAACTCTAACCCCACCCACTTTAGTTGGTAAGACTCTTGGCAATTGAAGGAAATCAGGACTTTACCATAATGGCTGTTGGCTTCGATATTGGGATCCAACACCTTCTCATTGTTGGAGTTCAGAAGTGGGGCTGCTGGCCTTAAAATGAAAGTTGAAAATGAGAAAGAGAAAGAAGAAAAAAATATATATATATATATATATTTAACTTTTTTTTCTCTAACCCCAAATTAACAAAATCAGCAAAGGAAGATCATGAGAAAGCAGAAGGAACTTTCCGAAGGAAAGAAAGCTTCACTCTTGCATTCGGAAGACGAACAAGTTTTTCAGCTCTAAGATTATTTGACCAAATTTTCTTCTGCTAAAATAAGAGTCAGGGCCAAAGAGTTCTTGATCTGGTGCTCTTAACTTCCCGAATCTTCTCCTGTGCTGATTTCTCTCCACAGTGCGGTAATAATTTCTATACCCTTGGATTTTGGTTTTCAAGAATAGTAAAGATAGTAATAATATTTTTTAAGGTCAACTCTATTTTGTCAAGTAAGCAAAATTTTTAAACGTCCCTCTACTACCATTATAATTTGGTACAGAAAAGAGGATTTCACAAATAATTGTCTAAGAAGGACGTAATCTCAGAATAAAGCCATTCTCTCTCATGGAAGGACAGCTGGCAAGGCAATCTTCTACAGACAGACAGACACACACACACACACACACACACACACACACACACAGAGCTCTTCTTTTTCTGACTTTGTCAAGAACCACTGAAAACTTCCTAATGACCAGACTCTCCCTACAGACAAAGTCCACCCATGTCCACAAGAGCAGCTGCCCCCTTGCAAGGATACTGACCTGGACATCTCCACAGGCATCTGCTTGGCTTTAAAAAAGAAAGAGAAAAACCAAAGTCAGGATAAGGTGCCTGGGTCCACACTAGATAGTAATAGTCATTTCAACCACATTTGACTTTCCTGAAGATTGCATACCCATTAAAAAAGAGAAAAGAAAGTTAAATATATTCATGCTTTGTGTGTGTGTGTGTGTGTGTGTGTGTGTGTGTGTGTGTGAGAGAGAGAGAGAGAGAGAGAGAGAGAGAGAGAGAGAGAGAGAGAG
>JAJEJO010000490.1:11842-22401 GCA_020662805.1 Glaucomys volans
AGAGAGAGAGAGAGAGAGAGAGAGAGAGAGAGAGAGAGAGAGAGAGAAAGGAAGGAAGGAAGGGAAGGAGGGAGGGAGGGAGGGAGGGGAAATGAAGTGAAGTGAAGTGAAATGAAGTGAAGAGAAAGAAAGAGGTGTTCTCTTGGTCAAAGAGATTTTGTATCACTTCCCAAACAACATTTTGACTCTTCTTTTTTTTCACATTTTGACTCTTTTAACCAGATGTGATTTTCATTAGTGGGAGGGATGGAGACGAAGACAATGGCACAGGAATCAGATCAGTCAGATACGTGGGCAGCTATTTCTTTGGTTCAAGACAATCTCAAAAAGTGAAGGCTAAATCAATCCCTGTGCTTTTAATTCCAAGCTGGCCTGACACCAAGGCCAGTGTCAACCTTGGGATGGGTTTTGTTTGGGAGCCTGTCTCTTCCCAGGGAGTTGCAGTTTTCCTCTGAGAAAAGACCCAGGGCCCCTGCTCATCCCAGGCAGAAGCACCAGAGTCTCCCCCAAAGAACCCACCTTGCCCCATGAAAAAAATACTTTGCAGAAATCATTGATTCTGTGCCCTTTTCCTTGAGTCTGAGCTGGCTGACCTGAGTCCGGAGGGCCAGCAGGTGTTCCTGGCTTCCCATCCATGCCTGGCTAACCCCAAGCACAGGGTAGAAATCACTGCACAACTGGCAGATTAATTGGGAAGCTTTCAATGTGTGTGTGTCCTTGATACTCTTCCAGTTAGAGGTCTGGAAGTGGCCAAACCCCATGGAAAGGGCATCTCCAACCACATGAAGATGCAACTCCCCTCCACATCCCCTAGTCGGCCTGCCCAACAAGGAAAGCAGCCCCCTTCATTTTGCCTAGCTACATTAGGGGTGACAGAAGCCCTACCCCACCCAAGGCCAGATCTTTGGTTATCAAGGTAACACCCCAAGGAGAAAAACCAGGTGCATCTGCCCAGCTTCCCCCAGGGCACCATCATGCTAGTTTCTCAGCAAGGACAACCTGTCATAGTGGAAGGAAGGAAGTGTGCTTACCCTTGGCTTTCCTCAGAAGATAGCATTTGGCCCCAACAATCAAGGTGGCAATGATCACTCCAATGACGACCACTGCAATGAGTCCTTTCTTCCATGGGGCAAGAAAAACTGGAAATGGAAAAAAAAAGAAAGAAATGCATAGGTTCTTCCTGGACCAGCAGGAAATAATATCAGGTTTAAGCATCAGATGGAGGCTGATATTCACAATCCTGTGACTGGCATCTTTTCTTAGCATCCACCTCTGAGGGATACTGGACTCACAGCTGGTGGGGAAAAGGTTGCTTCTGCTATAATCCAAAGCCAGCTATGATCTTCAAGGAGGGATCAAACTGAGTGTACTGGGGTAGACCCCATTTTGGGGTATCTGTTCACTGTCCCACCCTTCATGGTGGACTCCTTGACCATGTCCATTCTGCTGGACCCCATTCCCTTGGCCACAGGTGGTCCACGGGCAGATGTTTGACCAAAGGTGAGTCACTTAGTGTCTCTCTGCCAAGAATTCGGAATTGGGATTCTATGAAATCTCCCGATTTCTTACAATACCCAACTCCTCTTTTTTACTCAAGTTAATTTGAATGGATTTCTGTCACTTGCAACCACAGAGCTTAAGGACAATGTTCTCTTAACCCTCGGTCACCGGAGCTGACCTCCCACCTGACCTCCCATCCACTCCCTCTTACAAGGGGTGTGATTTTTGTCCTCACCCCTGCAAGCCCACGCTGCACCTGCTGCTGAGACCCTGACTCACCTCTGACTGTCAGAGTGTTGCTGTGGGAGGTGCCTTTTAGGGGGCTGGCTCTGTTGGAGGCCGTGCAGTAGTACTGTCCCTCTTGCTCCTTGCTGACCTTTGACTTGTGCCAAAATGTGTGGGTGTCATTTGTGACGGTTTGATGGAAGGGTTTGTCTTCCTTTTCTTTGTAAAACTTATACGTGATTGGACCGGTCCCTTCAGCCACTGAGCATACAAGCACAATCTCTTCCCCAGATTCCACCTCCTGACCCGCCAGGATAGAAAGCTTGACCTCTTCCACTGGGGCTGGAAAGCAGGAAAAGGATTAGTACCGAGTGAAGAAGGAGGACAGAGAAAGGACCTGAAGTGGCCACAGCCCATGGCCAACCTCCCTCCCAGGCTGTGACTTGGACTTGACTTGTGCCTTTCATTTAAGTTGCTCCTCTCATCCCACCTTCCTCATGGTCCCTTCCCTGATGAGCTCAGAAGGGCAGTAATGGACACCTTTTGTCCTCACTCATTGATTAAGCACAAGACACTAGGGACACTTGCATTCACTCACCACCCTGAGCATTACTGGCTAGTCAGCTCAACTATCAGGCTAACTTGTATGTTCCGTTGGGGTGTGTGTGTGTGTGTGTGGGTGTGTGTGTTTTGCAAGATGGAAAGACTTCTGGAGATGGACAGTGGCGATGGCTGACCAACGAATTGGAATGTGCTTCATGCCACCAAACTCTACACTAAAAAATGTTAAGAAGGTAAATTCATGGTGTACATGTTTTATCATGACTTAAAAAAACAAAAGCAAAGGGTAAGGCAGGTCAAGAAGTGGTTGGGAAACTCCCAGTTAAGACTCCAAGGACACCCCCAAGTGAGCATGAAAAGCATCCAGGAATCAACTGCAGCTTTAAGGGGTAGGAAACCAAGATGGCAGCTCTACCACCCATCAGTTCTTTTTTCTAAGTTTTCTTAGTTGCTGCATCACAAAAAAGAATACTACCCCTACCAGTCTCACCTAGTGATCAAAGGTCTTAATTAGAATAAATCACTAGAATACTTCACACAGGATTAGATACATGGTCAGAGATCAGTTAATGTTAGCCACTAATATCAACCCAAATTAAACCCACAATTTCACACAGACTTCAGCATTTGCCTCTTAACATATCCTGAGACCTGAAAACTCCACTTCCTCTCAGTGATGCAGACACCAGGTTAATCTTCCCAAGAACCCATTCTTATCATGTCCTTCGCTCTTCTGGCTCTTTTTTGCAAGGTTAATGCATGCATAATATGCAATTAATAAGCTATGTTAATGATCTTGTGCAGCCATTAAACAAAAGGAGACAAAGGACAAAGAAGAGGATGCCTTATTCAAATTCTTACAGCTCAATGCAGAGTATATAAGAGATGCAAGCAATGGTGCTCCTAAGTCTTCTAAGAGGCACAAGACAGAGGCTTAGGAAAAATACCCATCCCTGAGACAATGGTACATTTCTCTTGAGCATGAGAATCCTAGGTACATAGTAGCAATTCCCATGAGGTCAAACCTGTAGCTCTGATTGCTACAGGTTCTACACATGACAGAATTGCTCCACCAGGGTCAACCACAAAGAGGTCTAGCCTAAGATTCTCAGGGATAGCTCTCAGTTCATCTGAAAAAGAGCAAGAGTTAAGGAAGCCCAAACTCACAACTGCAGGCCTCCTGAAGTCCCACATACACTGTTTTAGCAGTTCACTTGAAAGGTCTGGAAAGAAATTACACTGGCTACATGGTATTTCCCAGGCCCATTACTGGCTCTTGCTTTGATGTATATTTGGTCTATGGATTTCATACAAGTAACACCCATTTCTCTTCTCGTCCCCACAATGCCTGGGCAACTCCAAACCCTCCAAAATGTTACCTAAGGCCCCACCCCCACGTGAATTCTTTTCCTAACACAGCAACTTACCTATCACCGTGACCCTCAGAACCTCGCTGACCATTCCAGGGTGGGAATGGCAATTATCCGCAGCACACTGGTATTCTACATCTTTGGTTGGTTTATCTTGGAATACTGCGGGATCATTTGAGAGTTTTGTCTGTATTTCTGAAACACTACTTGCTTCCAAAAGGTGATAAGAAATAGGTGAAGTTCCATTTATCGACTGGCAACTGACTCTTACGGTCTGTCCTTTTATGATCTCAGACTTGGCATCGTGAGAAATCCTGGGCCTGGAGAGCATTTCTAGAATGACAGAAAGAAATGATAAAAACAGGACCGAGGGGCGGGGGACATAGCTTAGTGGGTAAAGTGCTAGCCTCACATTCACAAGGCCCTGGGTTCAATCCCCAGCACCACCAAAAAAATTAAAAATTAAAAAATGGGACTGAAGCGATGAATCAAGCCCCAAAAGATCCTTCTTCAAACTCTGGGTTTTGTTCTCTCTGTCACTATCGTAATTTCAAAAGTCTGCCTACTTACTAACTTTTCTATTTATTTATTTATTTTTATGTGGTGCTGAGGATTGAACCCAGTGCCTCATAAGTGCTAGGCAAGTGCTCTGCCACTGAGCCACAAGCCCAGCCCTGCTTAAGGACTTTTAAGGGACTTCTACAAGACAAGACTGCCATGCAGAGTGTGTGTGTGAGTGTGTGAGTGTGTGTGTGTGTGCGTGCGTGCGCACGCATGTGCATGGATTAAGGAAGAGGGAAAAAGAAGGGCCCTAGGCAAAACAAAAAATTGTACAAATTCAAATAGTCCCACAAGTACATGCTTATATTCTAAACCTTCTCACATGTACACATATATGTATTTTTCTGTGTGTCATGCAAAGACACAGAAAAGCATAGCGAGTACCAAACAGAATGTACTTTGAAACAAACTCCTTTCAGTGCCTCAGCCATTCCTGATATGTCAATCACATGCCTCAAGAGATAAGATTTCTTCTAGGTCGTTTTTTGAAGTTAGGTTCTTGGTAAACCTTATGAGATGAAATGACCTCCTCCCAAGAGCAACAATGACCAAAAAATTAAAGAATAATGACCCACATTCATCTCTTGCATTCTTGCCTTTGGGTTGGAATTTAGAGAACTGAAAACAGGCTAAGCTCCTAGTTTAAATGAGACTAAAATCTTAGGTGGATAAGCCACAACCACAGATGAAACTGAAGGACCATGACTGAGTGACAGTGTCAGTTGACTGGGGTTCCGTATTCACAGTGTGGTCCAAGGGTCAGCAGCTTCAGCATCACCAAAGCACTGGCTGGACAGGCAGCGTCGGGCCCCACCCTGACCTACTGAATCAGAGCCTGTGTTTTGACAGGGGTCTCCCATGCACACTGAAGTCTGGGAAGTCCAGCTCTATCTTCTGGCCACTGGAAGGCCTGCCCCTTCTGGTGAGGTGGGATGTGGGTAAATTCTGGAACTTAGATCTTCTTAGTATTTGGTGTTGACTGAGGAGAGTTTCCTCCCTGGTCTTCCGAGTGGCCGCCTGCTCCAACAGCCAGAATCTAGCTAATTCCAAGGCCACACCATCAGTGTGGATCACAATAAAGTCCTGAACTTGATCCTGGCTGACAAAGGACACTGTCCTTGTATTGCCTCTCTCGTGGACGCTGGGCAGGAACACCCTCATGCTCTGTCTGGACTCTCCCTTTCCCACCTCTCTCTTTCCCTTGAACTCTTACCCTGCCTAAGTCTGATCTGCCTTTAGACCAGGGAGCGTGGCAGCCGGCGATCCGCTCCCTTCCTCCCACTCTCTGATCTGGTGAGGACCTACTCACCACACACGGTGATCTGGACAGTGTTGCTTTTCTTGACCACTTTGCCGATGCCTGCAGTGCAGGTATACATGCCGCTGTCCCTCTCTGAGGCCACCTTGGTGAAGTTCTGGTCCTGTGACACAATCACGTCCTCCCTCTCGATGGTGAAGTTGGCTGGAGGTGCTCCTGGGATGGAGCACGACAGGTTCAACATCTCACCTTGGTCTAGACGGATGGAGGAAGATTCCAGCTTCGGCTTGGAAAACAGTTCTGAAAAACAGCCAGGAGGAAGGAGAGGATGTGTCTGGGCACCAGCCCACCCCCTGCCTGGAAGGAGCAGTGGGGCCCTGGCAGAATCAACTCCACCTTCCTACAGAAGGTCTTCGCTTCTCATTTACCTGATGAGCACACCTTCAAAGGGCTAGACTCATTCTGGGCCTGGGTCTCCACGACAGCCTCTCTGGCCCGCTCACCCAATTATTTCACAGACATGGGTAAGAAAAGTTTTGCAAGTTGTAATGCAGCAAGTCATGATTCATGCATTTTCCGAGTTATTTGTTTACTCATGCATTTCATTCCACAAGTATTTATTGCAGGCTATCTTGCTAGGCACAGGGGAGACAGCTGGGCACAAGGATTCTCAACTTGAAAGCATTTATGTCTAGTAGGTGATTCCAACAAGATGTCAGCAGCAGAGCCCATAGAAGGGACACTGAACTTCACCTTGGGAAATCAGGAATTGGTCTCTGGCAGGAAGTTATCTAGGCAAAATGTGTTAGTCCATCAGGACTATAACAAACTGCCAGAGCCTGGTCTGTCTGGGTCTGTGTTGTCCCCAAAGGTAAAACCTGGTCTCAGGCAGCTTCTATTCCCATAACTTGCCCAGCACACAGAGGGAGCTTCATCTATGTGCCTCAATACTTTTCTCTGATGAGATTTATATTATCGATAATAGAAAAGCGTCAAGAGCCATCAAAGTATCTGTCATTCTCAATAGTTCACTAAATTTCCAGCACACACTAGAGGCCAGGCTGCTGGTGTAACATCTATGACACCCATCCAGATGGGTGACTGGTGGCCTCTGACCTAGGACACTGGGGACTGTGGCTGTGCCTGGGCACTCAGCACTTGCATATGGTGGGGCAGAAGGGCTTAGTGAAAGAGCGAAGGAAGGAACATGAACAATCATGAATGGATACTTTCACTGGGGCACCAAGAAGAGCTGATCCTCTCTGTCCCTAGAAACACTGTCAACCAACAATTGCAATGAATTCCTACTAGGGCCAGGTGCTGTTCCAGGTGTTAAGCAGATGGCATTGGCTAGGGATACAGCTCAGTGGTAGCATGCTTGCCTAACATGCATAAGGCCCTGGATTTAATCCCAAGCAACACCAAAAAAATAAAAATAAATAAATAAAACTAAAGATAAAAGCACTGGCTAAAATGGATAATGGTCTGCTCTCAGCAGCTTATATTCTAATGGCTGAATATATCCAATAAACAAGAGAAACAATATATATTTCTGGTAATAAGTTCTTCAAAGAAAAATGAAGCCTGATAAGGAGATAGGAATCAGAGGGAACTTTCAAGAACATGGGTTTGGAAATCAAACAGGCTGGAGGCGACCCTTATTCTGCCACATGGTGACCCTTTTAATCCTTTGGTGAGTTACTAATCTCTCGGCCTCAGTTTTCATATCCATAAAATGGGTATCACAATAACAACCTCCTAGAATTGTTATGAGCACTAAATAAAAATGGATAGAAACCTATCACAGTGTTCCACAATGGGAAATTGTTACTACTAATTTTCTTGACCTGTTGCAGGAACTACTTAGGATCTAGAACAGTGCTTGACACAGAAGAAAGATAAATGCAGTATGATCATAGGAGCATAGCAAATATTCTTTGAGGGTTGATTCTGTACGAGGTATTGTGCTAGTCATTCAGTCACTGCGACAGTGCTACAAGGTGAGTGCCATTATCTCCATTTCTTAGAGCTGAGGCAAGGTCAATAACGCAGCCAAGGTCAAGGAAGTAAGTGAGTGGCAGGGTTGGGATTCGCACGGGAGCCTGAGTACTCAACCGACACACCAGGCCGCACACTATCTGTGCCTTGGTTTTTCCCCACGAGCGCCAAAGCCCAGCCTGAGCACATTCATTCAGACAAGAAGGGACAGAAAACGTCTCAGTTCTCATTGGCCATCTCGTGGCCATCTGCGAACTCCCTCCTGCAGTGGCCCTACCTGTTATGTTGACCACGATGCTGCTGACCTTGGAAATGCGGCTGGACTCCACCTTGCAGGTGTAGTTGCCATTGTGCTCCACCATGGCCATCACGGAGTAGACGGCCTCGGAGCTGTGTTTGCTGGTGGCCACGATCTTCCTGTCCTTCTGGATTATGATTTCTGGAAATTCGTGGGCCAGGTGCGTCACTTGAATGGTGCACTTAATGTGGAGCTGTTCTCCTTCTGTGATCATTCCCTGGGGGCTGACGTGGAACTTGGGGATAGAGAAGGACTCTACGAGAAAAGTGGACAAGCCATCGCACTCGGGTTCAACCCAGGCACTTTTTGCTGCTCCCCTCCCCCTCCCCGTTTTCTCACTTGTTTCTCTGAACTGATTTTAAAAACTTTTTAAAACTTTCCTGTCAATACCTTCGCCTGGGCTGCAGAAGCTCCTTTGCATCTTCGGCAGGATGCTCTGACTTTCTAGAGCTTCCCAAAGGCCAAAGAAATAACTGCAGCAGGTGAAAGGGACAGTGCCCCCACCCACTGAGGATTTTCAAGGCTATTCTCATACCATTTCAGGAACCTTGGCATTTCAGCACGAATATTCTACAGCTTCCAAAGTGACAGTTATGCAGACGATGCTGCCTCAGAGAAAGACATTATTTGAATAACCACAGGCCCCCAAAGTGACTTCTAGACTATTCTATTTAATTTTTTGAAACACTGGCTCTGGCTTACCATATGATTCTCACGGTTTGAAAAACACTGTATTAATAAAATCTCAGGTACCAGGATGTGGTATCTTCAAGGAAGTGTGTGTGTTCCCATGCACACACGAAAACAAACTCACAGGACTGGGGATGTGGCTCAGTGGTGGAGCACTTGCCTGGCAGGGGTGAGGCCCTGGGTTTGATTCTCAGTACCACATATAAATAAATAAATTAAATAAAGGCATAAAAATATTTTTGAAAACCTCACAGCATGTACTACATTATACACACATCTTAACTATGTAAAATAAAATGCAAAAAGCAAATTTAGAGTGATATAACACTCATCAGGGATATATTTTTTACTGTTGTCATTAAAATTCATAATAAAACTATGATTAAAAAATAGTCTCCTTTTCTAAGCAAAAATGTATAAAGGGTAATAATCATCTTTTAGAACATTCAACTTGTTGGCTCTCTGGGGGAGATATTTGCTGAGCACCTCTGACAAACAGCTAATTTTTTTCATTTCTTATTTATGTATTTATTTTGTGGGGAGATCGAGCTACATCCCCCGTCCTTTTTGATTTTTGTTTAGACACAGGGTCTCACTCAGTTGCCCAAGCTGGCCTTGGGCTTGTGATCCTCCTGCCTCAGCCTCCCAAGATGCTGGGATGACAGGTGTGCACTGACACATCTGGTTTAATTCCTTTAATTTATAAAGGACTCAAATAAACCAATAAGAAACAATAAAATGGGCAAAGTATATAGATAAGCAGTTTATGGGGAAAATATAATAGACTTACAAGCATAAAGAACCTACTCAACCTCACTGAAAACTCAAAAAATACAAATTGGCTGGGGATGCAGCCCCATGGAAGAGCACATGTCTAGTCTAGTAGGCACAAGGCGCCCACTTCATCCTAAAGTCCTCCAGACCCCACTGCTGTCAGACCCTCAAGGGCTTAACACAGTGGCTTCCACACCGCAGGTCACACATTGCATCTGTGTAGCGAGTCATGGCCAGTATTTAAAAAAATGGAAATAGAATAGAAAACATCAAAGTTCATCAGATATCTTAAAGATGAATATTGCCTATGAAACTTTTGTTTAGGAAATACACACATATAATTAAATATATATTATATGAACAGTCAAAAAGTTTGGGGCTGGGATATTGCTCAGTTGGTAGAATGCTTCCCTGTCAAGCACAAGGCCCTGGGTTCAATCCCCAGTACTGCAAAAAAAAAAAAAAAAAAAAAAGAAAAAGAAAAAAAAGAAAGTTTGAAAAACACTGACATGGTGATCAAGATCAGGTCTTCAGTCCTGAGAACGGCAGCCCGGACAGAAAGTCAGCCCCTTCCCCATTCTGGACTCTGTCTACACCCAACCACCAACCACAAAGAATAAGGAGAGCAGGACTCTGACCCCTCACGGTGACCAGTTCGCTCCTGGTGGACTCAGAGATCTCCATATGGATCCCCGAAATGATCCTGGCTTGACAGCGGAATACCAAAACATGGTCCTGCTCCTCAATCGGGAATTCCAAAGTCACGAAATTCTGGTCCCGACAAGTCTTCTCCCTTTTTTGCTTGACAATTTTTGTGTGTAGTTCCAGTTTTTCAATGGTGAAATGGATCGGGGCCTTTTCCTCTAGGACGGAACAGGTGACTGCCACAAGCCCACCTTCGATGGCCTCCTTCTTATCCAGCGTCACTTTGGGACTGGGCACTCCTTTGGAGAAAGAAAGGTCAGTTAGCTCCAGTTGAACCGAGTAGCACAAGTCTCCCTCAGGTGTCATTGCTGACGACCCCTCTAAGAGTCCTCCCCCACCCCCAGACGCCCATGCTAATTACCCAGGAGGCATCCCAGGTACGAGTCTGGCACTGTGCCAGGTACTTGGAAATACACAAAACACGCCCTGGAAGTGTTGGTGTTTTCAATGATTTACAATCCCCTTGGGAAGGTGGTACAATCAGATTCCCAACTGATACAGTTTAAAGAGGAAAAAAAACCAGCTAGCGAATATTAGTATTGCTGTGGTTGTTACTGTAATTTATTGACCACCAACCACAGGTGAGGGTTGATTTGAATTTAGTCCACAAACATTTACC
>JAJEJO010000490.1:34702-52176 GCA_020662805.1 Glaucomys volans
ATATTTTTTTTTTTAAAAAAAGAGCTGTGCGACTTGCCAGCCACCCATTGTCCCCATTCTTTGCCAGCAGAAGTGATTTCTGACCAGGGAATTCTGTTCTGTGGGCTGTCTCTCCATTCAGTCCCCTGACCCAGTTCAGACCCCAGGCAAAGCAGAACAAAGCCCCTGATCTCAAGACAAAGGTTCAAAATCAGCTGTAAAGGGGACGACAGGCCAGGCAGACAAAGTCAAGCAGCACACACTTCCCAGTGTGGAAGCCCGAGCATTGAAGATAGAATCGTGGCCTCCCCGACAGATGGAAATTGAGATCCGGTGTCTTTTTTTTTGGGGGGGGGGGGGAGCCAGGGATTGAACTCAGGGATACTCGGCCACTGAGTCACATCCCCAGCCCTATTTTGTATTTTATTTAGAGACAGGGTCTCACTGAGTTGCTTAGGGCCTCGCTAAGTTGCTGAGGCTGGCTTTGAACTCGTGATCCTCCTGACTCAGCCTCCCAAGTCGCTTGGATTATAGGCGTGCACCACCACGCCCGACCCAGGGTCTTTTTTTAAAATCATTTAGGAGACAGAGAATTATAATACCAATCTAAACTCTGTTCTGTCTTCATGAGTCTGACAAATCAAATTGTATCCCCTTTGCGAATAAAAACAGTTGAGAAGAAATAAGGGGGAAAAAATAGATTGAAAAATTAAAATAATTGGGGATGGGACAGGATATGAAAATAAGCAATTTGTGGTGGAACGATCTCCACCACATTATGGAATCGCTCCCTGTTTTATTACCTCCCCCAACCAAAAGCAGCCCAGCAGGATCTAGAAACACATGAAAAGGCTGCTTCTAGAACACAGATTTGAATTTGCCTGAGAGCAAGCGTTCTGCTCTGAGCGCTTCTAGAATGAGCACAGGGAAAGAGTTTAAGCTTTCCAGGGGAGAGTGTTTCTCAATTGTTATCAACCCAAGCAAGGGGACGCGAGCTTTGAGAGCAAAGCTGGGCAGAAAGGAGGGGACTTACAGTTCTCTTGGCCATCGAGGCTCCAACCTGGAAGAGACAGAAGAAATCTGTTGGTTTCAGGAGCTGTGACTCTCAAGAAGTCTAAGTGAAGTGGGAAGAGAGAAAAACTCACAGAACAGGAGCGTCAGCAGGACTCTCAGCTGCATCTTGTCCCCTCGGGCCCACCCCGGCTGCATCCTGGGAGCCGGGACTGCTGAAGGACACTCAGTGCCGCCTCTGGGCCATGCCTCTGGGGCAGAAAACACTCCCCCCTGGCCACCAACGTTGAGAAACTCGTCCTATGAAAAGCAGAAACCACTCTGGTGACTTCTCTGGCAAACTGCAGAGAGACTGGCTGTGGTGCTGGTCAGGTAATGGCGGCCATTGCTGGAAACCCAGAACAATGAGGCCTGGGCTGGCCTGATATCTCCTCAGGAAATGACTGGCCTTCCTGAGGGACCACTGAATGTAGCCGCTTTGTATAGGTGGAAAAAAAAAAAAAAAAAAAAGGAACCGTGGATATTTGCCTCCACGTTCTTGACCCTCCCCGTCTGTCCTGGGTTTGGGGACCCTGCTTCTGGTGGCCAGGTGCGGGATTCTTGCCTCTCTCCAGCTCTCACTGGACACACGGCAAGGTCTCTGCTTTTCCTGTGACTCCCTGAAAGGGGCTCTTTCCACACAGCATAAATCGGGTCTCCTGCCTTTCCTGGGTTGACCTTCTCAAAAAAAAAAAAATGGCAGTGTTTGACAGAGAGAGGAGCCATGGGGCAGCTGGGCTTGGAATTTAGGGAACTTAGGATGCTCTTTCCAGCCTCCACAGTGGGCTCTGGTGTAGAGGACAGGGGCACCAAACAAGGTGCCCACAACTCCTAGAGGCCTCTCCAGCCTGCATCCCCAAACACACCTACTGTACTGGGCCACAGAGAATTTTCCAAGATTTAAACCAGTTTCTTCCACTTCTCCTGTCTCTGGCCTCCAGAAAAAAATCAATTTCTTAATAATTTTTTTTCTCTATCACTGAGTGACACTCCAGCCCTTTTTATTTTGAGACAGGGTCTCATTTGCCCAGGTTGGCCTCCAATCAGTGCTCCTCCTGCCTTGGCCTCCCTAGTCACTGGGATTACACCACGCCCAGCCTAAAAGTCGGTATCAGTTTATGATCCTCATCCTCCACCCCTTGCTGACCTCTCTGGCCTGAACTCTCTCTGTCTCCTTCTCGCTCTAAGTTTTGGTTGATGAAATGCATAATTCCCACAATGCATTGTGGGCCTCTGCTTTTGCCCTTCCCCCTCCCTGCTGGTTCATTGCTACACATCCTTCCTAACTCATTTCAGGCACCAAAGCCTCCAGAAATTTCCTGTCTTGCCCAGACCCTGCTGCCTGGAGACCTGGTGCCCTCTTACCTCCCTCGTCTTCCCTCTGTCAGACCCTGTCTGCAGCCTTCAGTAATGGCCCCTCTTCCCCAAAACGGATGGCTGACTCCTTGATGGCAGGGACGATGCCTGGTACCCAGCAGATGATCCAGGAAGTTCGTCAGATGGTTGACTGTCTAGGTGACGTTACTGTGTTGTCAGAATAGGACCCTCTCTGCCTTGAGGGTGCCATGCTGTTTCTAGAATTGTGCCCCCTAGGACTTCCACAGGGTCAAGGAAGACACTTCAACTGGGGACAACAGGAGCCAGACTTCTCTGCCTCTGATGGGTGAAAAGTGCCCAGAAAAGCCACTGAGGACGCCGGAACTCACACAAGAGATTTTATTAGGCTGACGAACAATGTCTGCCCTGAAAAGGGAAAAAAGAAAAAGAAGAAGGAAGAAACATGGCCACGGAGCTTCTTTTAAGCGCTTGAACTTTGCGGGCAAAACGATGATAGGACCAATTGAATTTTGGCGGACTAGGGATCAGCCAATGGCTGGCGATGACAGGCCCATGAACGGACCAATGGTGGGCCAGCTACAGGGAAGGGGCGGGGGAGCTGTCATCCCCCCTCGCTTTCCCGGCGCGTCCTGCACTCAACTGCCAGGGAGGGAGCCCCGGGAGATTGGACCGTGGGATGGTAGGTAGCCTGAGGCAGGGTGGGACTGCAGGGTTGCATCTGACAGGCGCAGCTGTTGCAGCTTTTTACATTACAGCCTCCAAGCAAGAATCAGGAAGTAATGGCTTCCACCTAGAAGATGGTTCCCCTCTCTGATGGTTCAAGGAAGGTTTTGCCTTTTGTGGTTGTTTGGGTGCTAGGGATTGAACCAGGGCCTGAAACATGCTAGGCAAGTGCTCTACCACTGAGCTACATCTTCAGCCTCTTTTTAAATTTTTATCTTGAGATAGGGCCTTGCTAAGTCTCTGACCTTGAACTTGTTGTGATCCTCCTGCCTCAGCCTCCCAAGTAACTGGGATTACAGGCATGCACCACTGTGCCTGTCTTCCATGGAAGTTTTTTTATTTGTACTTTTTAAATATATATATGAGAGTAGAGTGTATTTGGACATGTAATATACATATATATACGTTCTTATTTTACATGATGTGGAGTTACACTGATCATGTATTCATATATGAACATAGAAAAGTGATGTTCAGTTCATTCTACTATCTTTCCTCTTCCCATTCCCCCTCCCTTCCCTTCATTCCTCTTTATCTAATCCACTGAATTTCTATTCTACACTGACCCCCAGACTTTTTTGGTGTTAGCATCCACATATCAGAGAGAACATTTGGCCTTAGGTTTTTGGGATTGGCTTATGTCATTAGCATGATAGTCTTCAGATCCATCTATTGACTGGCAAATGCCATAATTTCATTCTTCTTTAAAGCTGAGAAATATTCCATTGTGTACATGTACCACATTTTCTTTAGCCATTCATCTGTTGACGGGCACTTGAGGTTGGTTCCATATCTTAGAAGAAAATGTAGGTGCAGGGTCTGTGGTCTAATGCCAAGGTCCTTGATCCACTTTGAGTTGAGTTTTGTGCCCAGTGAAAAATAGGGGTTCAATTTCATTCTGCTAGATATGGATTTCCAGTTTTCCCAGCACCATTTGTTAAAGAGGCTATCATTTCTCCAATTTGTGTTTACTTTGTCTAGTATGAGGTAACTGTATTTATGTGGATTCGTCTCTGTGTCTTCTATTCTGAACCATTGGTCTTCATGTCTTTGGTGCCAATACCATGCTATTTCTGTTACTATATCTCTATAGTATAGTTTGAGGTCTAGTATTGAGATGCCTCCTGCTTTGCTTTTCTTGCTAAGGATTTGGCTTTGGCTTTCTGGGTCTCTTATTTTTCCCAAAGAACTTCATGACTGCTTTTTCTATTTCTATGAAGAATATCATTGAAATTTAATAGAAATTGCATTAAATCTGAATAGCACTTTTGGTAATTCTGCCTATCCAAGAATATGGGAGATCTTTCCATTTTCTAAGGTCTTCTTCAATTTCTTTCTTTAGTGTTCTGTAGTTTTCATTGTACAGGCCTTTCACTTCTTTTGTTAGATTGATTCCCAAGTATTTTTCTTTTTTTCTTTTTTGAGGCTCTTATGAATGGGATAGTTTTCCTAATTTCTCTTTCAGCTGATTCATCACAATGTAAGAACACAATTATTTATGGGGTGTTAATTTTATATGGTGCTACTCTGCTGAATTCATTTATGAGTTCTAGAAGTTCACTGGTGGAGGTTTTTTGGTCTTCTAAATAGAGAATCATGTTGTTGGCAAATAGAGATGGTTTGAACTTTTCTTTTCCTATTCATATTCCTCTAATTTCTTTCTTTTGTCTGATTGCTCTGGCTAGTGTTTCAAGGTCGATGTTGAATAGAAGTGCTGAAAGAGGGCATCCCTGTCTTGTTCCAGTTTTTAGAGGGAATGCTTTTTAGTTTTTCTCAATTTAGAATGAGAGCTGGGTTTGGGTTTAACATATACACCTTTGACAATGGTGAGGTACATTCCTACTCTCCCTAGTTTTTCTAGTGTTTTGAACATGAATGAATACTATATTTTGTCAAATGCTTTTTCTGCCTCTATTGAGATAATCATGTGATTCTTTAAGTCTATTGATGTGGTGAATTATGTTTATTGATTTCCATATGTTAAACCAACCTTGCATCTCTGGGATGAACTCCACTTGATCGTGGTGCACTATCTTTTAAATATGCTTTATGTGCAATTTGCCAGAATTTTATTAAGAATTTTGGCATCTATATTCATCAGGGATATTGGTCTGAAGTTTTCTTTCCTTGATGTGTCTTTGTCTGCTTTTGGTATAAGAGTGGCACTAACTTCATAAAATGAATTTGTAAGGGTTCCCTCCTTTTCTATTTCATGGAATAGTTTGAGGAGGATTGGTATTAGTTCTTTGAAGTTCTGGTAAAATTCAGCTGAGAATCCATCTGGTCCAGAGCTTTTTCTTTGTTGGTAGACTTTTGGTGGTGTCTTCAATTTTGTTGCTGGAAATTGATCTGTTTAAATTTTCTAAGTCCTCCTGATTCAATTTGGGTAGGTCATACGTCTCTAGAAATTTTTTTGATGTCTTCAATATTTTCTATTTTATTGGAGATAAATTTTCAAAATAGTTTTTGATTATTATCTGTATTTCAGTAGTGTCTGTCGTGATATTTCCTTTGTCACAAATTTTCATAATTTGAGTTTTTCCCTCTTGGTTAGCTTGGCTAAGGGTTTATCAATTTTATTTTTTTCTAAAAACCAACT
The DNA here is from genome assembly GCA_020662805.1 of Glaucomys volans. Classification (NCBI taxonomy): domain Eukaryota; kingdom Metazoa; phylum Chordata; class Mammalia; order Rodentia; family Sciuridae; genus Glaucomys; species Glaucomys volans. The sequence goes on from JAJEJO010000490.1 coordinate 40,392, forward strand.
ATTTGTTTCATTGATTTTTTGAATTATTTCAATTTCTTTGATTTCATTTCTGATTTTAATTCCTCTTTTCTGCTTTTGGTGTTGATTTGTTCTTGTTTTTCTAGGACTTTCAAAGGTAATATTAGGGCATTTATTTGTTGACATTCTATTCTTTTAACAAATGAGTTCACTGCAATGAAGTTTCCTCTTAGAACCACCTTCACAGTGTCCTAGAGATTTTGACATATTGTGTTGCTATTCTCATTTACCTGTCAGTATTTTTTTATTTCATTCATGATTTCTTCTGCTATCCACTGGTCATTCAATAATGTATTATTTAGTCTCCAGATGTTAGAGTAGTTTCTATTTTTTATTTTTCTTTGATATCTAATTTCAGTCTATTATGATATGATAGAATATTATCTGTATTTTTTGTATTTGCTAAGAGTTGCCTTGTGCCCTAAAATATAGTCTATATTAGAGAAGAATCCATGTGCTGCTGAGAAGAGAGTGTATTCAGTCATTGATGGATGAAATATTCTATATATTTCAGTTAAGTGTAAATTATTAATTGTATTTTTTAGTTCTATAACTTCTTTAGTTTTTGTTTGGAGGACTATCCAGTGACAAGAGAGGCATGTTAAAGTCACCCAGTATTATTATTATTTTTATTTTGGGGGGGGGGGTACTGGAGATTGAACCCAGGGGCACTCCACCACTGAGCCACATCCCCAGCCCTATCTTGTATTTTATTTAGAGACAGGGTCTCACTGAGTTGCTTAGGGCCTCGCTCAGTTGCTGAGGCTGGCTTTGAACTCACAATCCTCCTGCCTCAGCCTCCCAAGTGCTGGGATTACAGGCATGCGCCACCGCGCCCGGCCCACCCAGTATTATTTTGCTGTACTCCATTTGATTCTTGAAATCAAGAAGGGTTTGTTTGATGTATGTAGATGCTTCATTGTTTGGGGCATAAATATTTATGGTTGTTATATCTTGTTCATGTATAATTCACTTAAGTAGTATGAGATGAACTTCTTTGTCCCTTCTGATTAACTTTGGCTTGAAGTCCACTTTATTTGATATGAAAATAGAAATGCTTGTTTACAAGATCCATGTGAATGGTATTTTTTTTCTCATCCTTTTACCTTTGGTCTGTGGATGCCTTTGCCTAAGAAGTGAGTCTCTTGGAGACAGCATATTGTTGGATCTTGTTTTTTAATCCAATCTGCCAGTCTATGTCTTTTGATTGATGAATTTAGGCCATTTACATTTAATGTTATTATTTAGAAATGATTTTTATTCCCTGTCATTTTGGTTTATTTCTGGTATTTAATTTGAATTGGTTTCTCCCTTTTTCTTTTTTTTTTTTTTTTTATTAGTACCAGGGATGGAACCCAGGGATATTCCACCACTGAGCCACATCCCCAGCCCTATTTTGTATTTTATTTAGAGACAGGGTCTCACTGAGTTGCTTAGGACCTCACTAAGTTGCTGAGGCTGGCTTTGAACTTGTGATCCTCCTATCTCAGCCTCCCAAGTGCTGGGATTACAGGTGTGCACCACTGCGCCAGGCAGTTTCTCCTTTGATTGACTATTCTTCTAGTGTAGTTCCTCCCTTTGCTGGTTTTCAATTTTAGTTTTCATTTCTTCATGAAATATTTTATTGAGTATGCTTTGTAGTACAGGCTTTCTAGTTGTAAATTCTTTTAACTTTTTGCTTATCATGGGAGGTTTTTATTTCATCATCAATTTGGAAGCTTAATTTTTCTGGGTATAGTAGTCTTGGTTGGCATACATTTTCTTTCAGGGCTTGGTATACATTATTCCAACACCTCTTTGCTTTGAGAGTCTGGAATGAGAAATCAACTGAGATATGGATTGGTTTCCCTCTAAATATGACCTGTCATTTTCCCCTGGCAGTCTTTAAAATTCTATCCTTATTCCGTATGTTAGGCATTTTCATAATAATGTAGGTTGGTGTGGATCAGTTGTAATATTGTATATTTGGGGTCATTTAAGTCTCCTTATTTGATTTTTTTATTTCATTCTTAAAGTTTGAAAATTTTTCAGATATTCTTTAATTGAAAAGATTGTGCATTCCTTTGGTTTGTACCTCTGAGCCTTCATCTATCCTGACAAATCTTACATTTGGTCTTTTCATGTTATTCTATATTTCTGGGAAGTTCTGTTCATGGTCTGTTAACATCTTTTCTCCATGGTCAACTTTATTTTCAATATTATATATTTTGTCTTCATTGCCTGAAACTCTGTCTTCCAAGTGGTAGAGTCTGCTGGTGATGTGTTCCAATCTGTTGGTGATATGTTCCATTGAATTTTTAATTTTGTGTATTGATTCCTTCATTTTGAGGATTTCTGCTTGATTTTTTTCAGAATCCTATCTCTCTACTGAAATGATCTCTAACTTCCTGTTTTTTTTCTCTCTGACTTCACTCCTTACCTCACAGATCAATTTAACTATTAACATTCTAAACTTCTTCTCTGACATTTCTTCCATTATGGTGTCAATGAATTTTGTTATTAAAGTACTTTTGTTTGTTTGGGGTGATTTGTTTCCTTGCTTTTTCATGTTGTTTGTGTGTCTACCCATCTAACAGTAGGGATCTGAGGCAGTAGAGTTTCTACCCTGTGAACTTAGAGTGTCCCTGAAGTTCTCCAGTACCTCACTGTTTAGGGGGAGACAAATAATAACGACCAGTGCAAACAGTGTACAGCATTAAACCAAATAGTTCCTGCTATGACACCTACAAGGTTGATTGTTACAGTAAACAGGAATGATGTGATCAGTTGTTGCCTACAGTAAAAACAGTAAGTTTACAAAAGGGCGTACGCTTTCAAACGGTGAACAGGGCGAGAACAGAAGTGATGTAAGATGTGACGACTATGAGGGAGGAGGAGAGAAAATAGAAGTAAAAAAATTAAAGGAAGAGTGAAAGTGAACAATAGAGATTGGCTGTTAGCAGATAAATGAGAGAAAAAAAATATATATATAAAATAAAAGTTGAAATAAAAAATACAAAACTGAAATACACTAATCAAATATTCTAGTCCTCAAAATACTGATCCATGAAAAATAACTGCTTTCAAAAAATACTAGAAATGAGAAAAAAGAAACAAACATGAGTATGTGTAAGTGTTCTTGAACCATTCAGGTCACAATTGGACAAAGAAAAAAATAAAAAACTTTTAGATTTTTTTATTTTTATGAGATTTCATAGAGATTTTATTTTTATGAGATTTCATAGAGATTTTTTAAAATCTCTATGAAAAGTCAAAAAATTGTTTCTGTTGGAGTTCAAAAGATTCTGGATTTCCCTTCTCGGCCATGGTAGGTGGGAGTGTGAGGAAATCCATAGGTGGAGCTCCTGGAGGTGGGGTTTAGCCTTAGGTAGGCACCAGGTTCTTCATTGAATGGCAACTGGTCTGAAGATTTTAAATCAGTGCACCTCCAGGGCCCAGCAGTTACCAGTCCATGCTGAGGCTGCACCCAGGGATCTCCTCTGGGTTCCTCTCCTGCAGTGGAGGAGCCAATCCTTAGTCTCCTCCATAACCTGCAGACCCCATGTTCCTGCTCTCTCTGGTTCAGTCTCCAAACTCAACCTCTCCAGCCCCCACTCCTTTGAAATATGGGCCAGGTTTGTCTCTCCCAGCCAGTCCTGCAAGCAGCCAGTCTGGAAGGGGAGGAGGGAAGCTGGTGGGTTTCCCCTGTGTAAACCCCTCTCCGTGTTTGATTTTCTCCTGGTCACTTAGGCACATTCTGCCTCATGCAGTGTGGGTTTGCCAGGCCTGTATATTAGGCCATGCTCAGGCTTGCCAGGAATTGGTTCCCCCAGCTGCAGGCCACCTCACCTCAGTTGCAAAATGGTTCCTTTTCTGTCCCCTGCAGGCAGCCAGGAGAGATGCAGCTTCTTTCCTGCACAAGGATATTGTCTCCAGCATGCCAATCAGGTTAATTGTGCAGTGTCCTTGATCTCTGATCTACATGCACCCAGACTTGCCTCAGACCTCCTAAAAACGTGGCTTCCTTTAATTCCCTTATCCCTCTGCCTTGTCCGTGGGAGGGACCACTCAGGCAGGCACCACTAATGGTGGTGGTGGAGGGCCTGGTGCTGGGGATTTCTTCCTTATTATATCCAACCTCCTGAGTCCCTGATCTGCTTTGAATGTCCAGAACTAATTCCTAGTAAAGTCCCCGCTCCACCCCACTTTTTATCCACCCACCAGGCCGAGAAGCCTGCTTTCTTGGTTTCATACCACAGAGCAGCCAAGAAGTGACCTCCTCTATTCCGCCATCTTGGAACTCAATGGAAGTTTTGACAGGAGCTATTGAAGAGCAATACACACTTAATCCAATTATTTCTGAAGGAATTTTTCTGTCATACTGTTTATGTTTTGTTGCTGTGGTTTTGTGTCCCCATTTTCTACTAAAATCTATCTTCTTTGACAACCTATAAGAAATTGTCCCAACCCATTTAATAGAATATTGATTTGGGAGGAAAATGGGAAATACCATGAATAATAAATATTGGCTTCACATGGTGATTTTTAGATATCATAGAATAAGCAACTTCTGTATCTCAGAGTAACACTCAAGACCTAGCAATAAGTATCCATACTCCATGTCCTCTAAGTTCCAAAGCAAGCTTCTAAAACATAATACTTGTTTCATACATGATTCTAATACTTTTAGAATATTATGAGAAAACAGGTTGTATTTCAAAAACAAATGTTAATATTTTAAAAGAAAAGTAGAAGCACGTACTGTGTTACACGTCTGTAATCCCAGTCACTCTGGAGGCTGAGGCCAGAGAATTGAAAGTCTGAGGCCAGCCTCAGTGACTTAGAAAGACCCTGCTTCAAAATAAAATAAAAAGGACTGGGGGTGTAGTTCAGTAGTAGAGCACCCCTGGGTTCAATCCCCAGGAAATAAAGGAAGGAGAGGGGTGGGTAAGGGAGGGGGATGGAGGGAAATAAAGAAGCAGAAGATTGGGGCTGGGGTTGTGGCTCAGTGGTAGAGCACTTGCCTAGCACATGTGAGGCACTGGGTTTGAGCCTCAGCACTACATAAAATGAATAAAATAAAAGTATTGTGTCCATCTACAACTAAAAAACAACTTTTTAAGCCGGGCGCGGTGGTGCACACCTGTAATCCCAGCACCTGGGAGGCTGAGGCAGGAGGATCGCGAGTTCAAAGCCAGCCTCAGCAACTTAGCGAGGCCCTAAGCAACTCAGTGAGACCCTGTCTCTAAATAAAATACAAAGTAGGGCTGGGGATGTGGCTCAGTGGTGGAGTGCCCCTGGATTCAATCCCCAGTGCCAAAAACAAAAAACAAAAAACAATTTTTTAAAAACGCATAAGATCTATATCCCACAACTCACACCAGGCACTAGAATGATTCCTACATAGATCAGTTATCTGAATGTACAAATGGAACCATAGAAGTTTTAGAAGAAAAGATGAAAGAACTTCTAATAAGCTTGGGTTGGTGGTTGCTGGTTTAACTTAAAATCCAGAAACCATAAAATAAAAAAATTGATAAGTTACAAAACTAGCAAAAAAATATTTGTAACTCACATTATAGGTGAAAAACTATCCTCCCTAATAGGTAAAGAAATCTCAGAAATTAAAAAGATCAGTAGAACAATAGAGAAATGGGTAAAGGATTTGAAGAGTTTCCACAATATAAGAAAAAGTATCTGAAATTGTAAAAAGACAAAAAGACTACAGCGTGTCTGCCCAGGAATTGCCTGACTGTTTAAGGGTATAAACTGCCTCTGTTCACGTGTGAAAACGTGACCAGTGTAACTTCACATCATGTACAACCACAAGAACGGGAAGTTATATTACGTGTACACATGATATGTGAAAATACATTCTGTCATCTGGAACTAAAAATAGTAAATAAAAATGTTTTAAAAGGGCATAAAATTTTGTTTGACTTGCATTTACTATAGATCAGCACATTTTATAGTCAGTAGGTGTAAACTTTTTTTTTTTTTTTTTTTTTTTTTGCGGGGGATACTGAGGATTGAACCTAGGGGTACTTTACCACTGAACCATACCCCCAACCCTTTTTATTTTGAGATGGTGTCTTACTAACTGCATTGTTTTAAATCAGAACATATCTACATTATATTTAAAACTTTTTTTTGATCTAAAATTTCTATTTTATTCTTCTGATTTAAAAAACAAAGTTTGTGTGTGTACGTGTGTGTGTGTGTGTGTGTGTGTGTGTGTGTTTTCCATGGGTCCCTTAAAGTACTATGGGCCTAGATATGTGCCTCCTGGGCCTAATGGAGAAGCTGGTCCTGACAGCAGGTCAGCCACACAACAGCCCCAGGGGCCAAAGGCCTGTTCTCTTTCAGCCTGAGTGACCCAGCGCTGGCCTGGGAAAAAGAGAAGAGTTTCACCCTGTCCCAAGCACTGAAGCAAAAACAGGCATTGGTGCAGTGTGTTCTCAAAACTACAAAATTACAAGCAACAATATAGAAATAAATAGATACACAGGAGTTCATTAGAATTTTTTAAAAATTGTGTTGTAAAGGACACCATCAGGAAAGTGAGAGGTAATTACAGAATGGGAGAAAATATTTTGAAATCTTATATTTGGTAAGGGTCTAGGATCCAGAATATATAAAAAGAAACTTCCGATTCAACAACAAAAGGACAACTACTTTTAAAAGCGGGCAAAGGATTGGAATAGATATTTTTACAAAGAAAATACACAAGTGGCTAATGAGCATGTAAAAGTTGATTTGACATTATTCATCATTGGGGAAATTAAAGTCAAAACCACAGTCAAACACCACTTCCCATGCATGAGGATGGCTCTGAGAAGAAGAGACAGATGGGGAACGGGGATGCAGGACACTTCCTGGCACATGCCAGATTCTGGGTTGGCTACCTTGCATCACACAAAAAACGGTAAGCATTGGCGAGGTTGTGGAGCAACTGGATGCCAGGATGCTGCTGGTGGGATTATAAAAGTCATTTCCAAAGTGACTTTGGAAAGCAGTCCGGCAGCTCCTCCAAAGGTTAAAAATAGAGTTACCATATGACCCAGCGGCAATTCCACTCTCAGGCAATCAATGTCCACCCAGAGACTTGGACACCAATGTGGACAGCAGCATCATGCATGGTAGCCAAGCAGTAGAAACAAGCGAGATGTCCACAAGTGATCAGTGGGTGACAAGAGGTGATCGTCCATACAATGGAATATCATCCGGTAATACAAAGAGTGACGTGCCAACGCACGCTACAAATGTGGGGGACCTTGAAAGCACTATGCTAAGTGAAAGGAGTCTATAGTGATAAAAAGTCAGACCTTTTCTGATTCCATTTGCATGAAATATCCAGAAGAAGCAAAAGCAGATTTGTGGATGCCTTAGGCTGGGGCTTCCGGCATGATGGCTAAACACTGATATCTTTGGGGGTAATAGGAAAGTGTTCTAAAATTGATTATGGTGCTGGTTTCACATCCTGTAGATTTACAAAAAGCCATTGCATTTGACACTTTAAATAGATGAATGGTATCGCATATGAAATATGTCTCAGTAACGCTGCTATTTAAACAATCTCAGGTGGGAGCCTTTCCTCGGCTTCCTGTGGCCTTGGTAGCCTCTTTCCACAAAAGAACATGACTTACTCTCTCAAAGTTCTGGATCCAAATTGAGGATGACTGGACTAAAATCAAGGTGCCATGAGGTCTTAGGGGTAACTGGCTCCTTGCTTCTTCTGGTTTCTAGTGGCAGCCACTATTCCTTGGTTTGTGGCTTCATCTCTCCCACCTTCAAGGTCAGCATCTTCAATTCTCTGCTCCATCTTCTCATCGTCTTCTCTGGCTGCCTGTCAAATCCCCCTTTGCCTCTTTCTTTGTAAGGATTCTTGTGATTGCAATTAGGGCCCTTCTAGGTGATCCAGGATAATCTCCCTATGTCGAGATCTTTAACTTCACCACATCTGCCAATACCCTTCTTCCATATGCTATAGACTGGATGTTTATATCTCCCCAAAACTCATACATTGAAATCTCATCACCAAAATGATGGTATTTGGAGGTGGGCCCTTCAGGAGTGATTAGGTCATGTGGGTAGAGGCAAGGATGGGATTAGGGCCCAACCACTAAAGGAACCCCAAGGAACTCCCCAGTTCCTACCATCAAGTAAGCAGACCACAGAAAGGTAGCCAGAAGGTAAAGTATCAACCAGGTATTCAGAGTCACACCTGCCTGCCTGGGTCTTCTGGCTTGTTCTGAGGCAGCTGACCTTGTGCAGCAGCTTCGCTGGCCAGAAGACACAGACCGAGCTCCTGACCCAACACACACACACACGAATCGTGAGACCAGGGCCAGCTTCTCAGGCCGTGACCTGTGCAGTCACCCTGGCCCTGGCTCAGAAGCCCCTATACGTGCGTTCATGCCTTGCCGTTACATCTAGAAATACTTCATAATTTTTGAAAAAGTGCCCTGCGTTTTCATTTGCACTAGATTCACAAATTATATTTGGTCCCACCCTGTGACTTTGGACAAAGGAACAGATGAGATGAGATGCGTGGAAAGGCTGCCCCTGGACCCTGGCCTCCCCTCAGCCTGGAAAACGCCCAACCCCCTGATGCAGCCCCTCTGCAGTCAAGGTCACACTGCTCCCCCTGCTCAGAACGCTCTTCCTAAACCCGCATGCAGTTAACTCCTTCCCCCCAGGCCCAGCTCCAAGGAGATTCCTAGATCACACCAGACCATCTGCTGTACCCTCTTGGGTCTCCATGGCCTCCATTATTGTGTGACTGTCAGTCCATGGGGACAGGGTGGGCCTGCTGGGCTCACTGCTGTGCCCCTATCGTCTACACAGCACCCAGGACAGAGCGGACCCTTGTTAGATGGGTGAATGAGCCAGAAGCACAACCCAGACCTAAATGGTCATCATGAACCATTGACACAGCAGCAGCAGCGCATGGCCACACTGTCAGACTTGCTCAGCACTGAGCTAGGCTCTTGGGACAGATAGAAAGCCAGTGTTAGCCACTAACCTCAGAAGGCAGGATTCAGCCCTGAAGGGAGGGCAGGCCTGAGACGGGCAGAGGCGACCACGACCTGAGGGGCCTCCAGGAGTGAAGGCAGAAGTTAGCGTTTGGAGGTCTGAAGGGGCCTGACCAGGTGGGGCAGCAGCCAGCAGGGCACACAGCTGCTCCCGGCCTGTCCCTCCTTTTAGATGAGAGGTGATACAGGCCAGTAGCAGCCCAGGCCAGGCCAGGGCTCCTTGGGAGGCCCCTGATACACAGTATCATTTGATTTCTCAGATAAGCATCAAGTAATTTTGGTTTGTTTAATATAAGCACATTCCACATCTTGCATGAGACATACTTAAACATGATTTGCTGTTTATCTGGAATTCAAGTATAACTTGGCATCCTTTATTTATCTGACAGCCCTCCCTCAGGACCCCTTCGGGACAGCAGCCTGTCACAGGAATGCCTTGTGCAGACACGCCAGATCTTTGGGGGGGCTGACAGTCTGTTGCCAGATTTTTTTCTTTCTTTCTTTCAAGTCAGGTGACCCAGAGGCCACAAGGGGAAACGGCACAGATCAGAGGGAGCTGAACCGGTCTCCCAGGTCAAGCAGGCCAATGTCCCCCGGGGAGGAAGCAGCCAGAAGGAAAGTCCTGCATGCACCATGCTGGGCTCCCCATGAGCGCAAATACTTGGGCCTGTCCTCCCGGGCGGGCGCTGCGCATTAGGCTGACCGGTCAGCAGATCCCTCCGCACGGTGTCACAGTGCCAGGTGAAGCTCCTCCTGGAGAGTAAAGGACGGGAAGGCTCCATGGGAGAGGTGGCCTTCTCTAACGCCCCTCTCCAGCTTCCTCTATTCTCTGGGGTGCGGAATGAGGCGGTGCCTTTGTTGATCTATTTGATGATTGATTCTGACCTCTGACTTCTCCCTCCCAGCTTCTTGTCATGCACCGATTGAATCACAAGGTTGCCAGAGTCCTCATCCAAGCCACTAATACAATACTCAATAGGAGAAGAATGCTAGCGAGAGAGCCTTGTGGCACCGGACCAGAGACTCGCCCCAGGCCGACCTTCATCAGAATCCTTTTGATACCAAGGTCAACTTGCCGCAGATCTCCTTATTGGTCTAGCATTGACCCGGGCATTTCTCCAGGAAGATTCTGGGATTCCTCATGGGCTGCCTTAGATGTCTTGATAAAAATCCAAAAATACTGGTGGGGACTTTATGTCCCTTTGATGGTGGCTACTCCTGCTGCCTCCACTAGTAATAACAATCATCATCATCATCATCATCATCATCATCATCACTGGAATATATTTTTAAAATCCTCATCCTACCTTCCCCCTCCTTTCTATCAAGGATGAAACGAACTTTGCTAAAACAAGAGGAAACCCTAATTGGTTTATTACAGGTTCATGAAGAAATTTACCCTGTCAGGAACAATTCTTAGGAGGAAAAAAATGGTCAGGCTTTATCTAGAGATCAGCAAAATTGACTTCGGATACAGTGACGTTGGCTTCAAGAACAGGCAGTTTCCAGCTTATCATCCAGTTTTGATCCAAAAGTTTAAGTTGGCGCTTGAGCAAATGCTGAATGTACTCAGAAGCAATCTGACAAATGCTGATTAAGCCCCCCAAGCCATCTATCCACAGCGAAGTTGGCAGTCAAGTCCCAAGTTTCTTCAGGCTCCCAGCTTTGAACCTCTTTAATCCAGGGGCAGAGAGAGGTCTGGACAGGTTCCCTCCCCAGCAGGTGGGAGCCAGCAGCCGCCTGTGCACAGGGATTACTTTGAAGTCCAAAGTCTATAATTTAAAGGCGTTTATTACAGAGCCTAGTTCCCACTTCTGGCGAAATTTGCAGCAAGAAGAGGGTTCCCATTCCTTACAATGTCCCCATTCGCGCCTGTGGACCCTCGCCTCTGAGAGGGTCTGAGCCTTGCCTAGTGGTTCAGGAAAGGCAGTGGCCATTCCTCCAAGTGGTTTCTAAAGCCTGGATCAGCTGGGCTGCAGAATAGTTTTAAAAAAGGGGTTGGAGAGAAATAGCAAAAAACACAGAATCTGAGACAGGACATTGACTGGTGACTGGCATTTATGTCACTCTCTCTGTTTTACCCACTTCTGTGCATCCGCTCTGGGAATTTAAGGGAGAAGGGACATTAAAATATTTAGGACAGTCCCCACCAGCCTCAGCCAGGACAGAGTCTCTGGATCTCAGGAAGATACGTGCCAGCACTGTCCTGGGTCCCATGGAGAATGTAACAGAAGAGTGATGAGATTCCTTTTGTGGAATGATTTCTCGTTTTCTCTCTGTACTGGCAGCGTGGGGATGGGACCCAGGGCCTCATGCACTGGAGGCTGTCCTGCTACGATGCACCCCGGCCTCTGCAGCAATTTTGTCAACAGCGTTTTGATCAAGGTCTCCAGCAGAGTGCCGCACGGCTCTGTCCTTCCTCTCCTGGGAACATGCTGGCCGCTGGCTCCAATGAAGGCCCTCGAGAGCATGGTCTCCAGGGCTGGCTGATACAGCCCTGGGAAGAACATGCAAAGGGCCAAATGACAATTCAAAAAATGCTCCCAGGGCCGGGCGTGGTGGCGCACGTCTGTAATCCAAGCGACTTGAGAGGCTGAGTCAGGAGGATCACGAGTTCAGAGCCAGCCTCAGCAACTCAGGGAGGCCCTAAGCAACTCAGTGAGACCCTGTCTCTAAATAAAATACAAAATAGGGCTGGGGATGTGGCTCAGTGGCCGAGTGTCCCTGAGTTCAATCCCTGGTTCAAAAAAAAA
>JAJEJO010000490.1:52276-101872 GCA_020662805.1 Glaucomys volans
AAAAAAAAAAAAAAAAAAAAAAATGCTCCCAGGAGCAGAGGAAGTGGCCAATGATGACACCTAATAGAAAATGAAGTTCCTGGCTTAGTTCCTCAAAAGCTGACCACACCTTGCTGCTCAACCGCAGCAAGGGAACACTGATGAGCTGGGAAGAGAGGTGGCCGCCGTCAGTTTGTGATCACTTGCTCGGTGGGGGTGATGGTGAAGTCCAAAAGCATGTAGAAACTCAGGGAAAATGCTGAGAGAGGGACCTTCCACCCGCACGGTGAGAGGAGCATTCCATGGAAGGAGGATGTGAAGATTCAAAAAGAAGGTGCCTGGCGGGATCTGATGATGACCTTCAAGTAACCGCCATGCTCGGGCACAAAGGAGGTGTCAGACTTTTTTCTTACCTTGGGTAGAAATTACAGGGAGGTGTATTCAACTAGAACTTTGGCAGGACAACAGGTAAGGAAGGTTTTGCAAAGATTTTTAAAGGCAGCTGAGAGAGAGGGAGACAATTCCAGAAGGTCCTCTGGACCTTCACTGTGTACCTGTAACTTCTACCAGGAGACAGGTTTACGGCCAGTTCCTGAGGTCCCCTGAAGCCACAATGCCACTCTTTTCCACCCCAGGGTGGGGGGTAATGTCTATCAAACCCCTTCCTATTGATGAAACCGCTTAGGAAGCAAATGTCTGCGAAACCCATGCCATGGGGACGGTCGTGTTCCTGTGGCTGCTGGGGATGCAGGGAAAGGAAAAGGAGGGAAGGCTCTTGTCCTCTGTGGTGGCCACTGTAGAGGGGGTCAGAGACTCTGTTTTGGGGGCCAGGATCACAGTTCAGGCCGTGAAGGAGGTATCAGGGTTCCAAGTGACCATCCAGACAACACTAAAGAATGTCCCCGCAGCCTCTTGGGGGAAGCCTAAGCAGATCAGCTGGACCCACCAAGGAGTGACAGGGTCCAGCTCAAAACAGTCAGCGAAATGCAGCCTCCAGTCCCGGCTGGCGGTACCCACTGGGGTGACAGAATGACAGAGGCCCAAGTGTGCAAGAGAGGATAACAGGCCCTGGTTCCTCAGGCTCCTCAGACAGGGGCCCGCACTGACCCTGCTGTTGCCTGGAGTGCCCGGTAAGGGCAGGGTGGGGCATGCGCGTGTGGCACGGGGAGGAGGGAAAAGCCAGGGAGACCCAGGGGAGAGCCGGGAAGCCCTGGGCTCAGGAGCCCCCTCCCCTGCCCTGCCCTTCACTCCCTGACGGTGATTTTGCTGGATTGTTTTTACTGTTGGCCCCACTGGGATGGAACCCAGGGCCTTGCTCACTCTAGGCAAGTGCTCTACCCCTGAGCCACATCCCCAGCCCTAAGTGTGCATTAAACAAATCCATTTCAACATCCCTGAAGCAGATGCCCATTTATCAATCCATTGATCAACAAATCAACTTACCTATCTAATCATGTATATAGAGGTACAGAATGCTCTTCAACTTTCCCTTGAACCAGTTATACCCTCTCACTTTCTCCATCATTAAGTTAGATAAAATAGTTGACATAATTTCATTTTATAATTGTATGAGAGTGATGATTTTCCTCTTTAAAAATATCATTTTTCCAGGCATGGTGGCATACACCTGTAATCCCAGTGACTCAGGAGGCTGAGACAGGAGGATCACGAGTTCCGAGGCCAGCCTAGCCTAGACAACTCAGCAAGACCCTGTCTCAAAACAAAAAATAAAAAGGGCTCAATAATGAAGTGTCCTTGGGTTCAATCCCAGTACAATACACCAACATACACACACACACTCACAATTTATACTGGATTCTCCTGTGGACCTTTTATTTCACTAATAATAGCTAGTTTTTGCTGAGTGCTTTTAATACTTCTAATGGGTGTCTCGTTTAATCCTATGAGTCAGATACTATGATTACCATTTTTATTAAATCAGACTTTCAGAGAGGTTAGTACACTTGCCCAACATCCCACAGCTAGTGGAAATGGGGAGGTCTGTCAGACTGCTGGCTGCCTGGCTCCTGCCCTGAGCCCTTAATTCCTTATACCATGCTCACAGAAGAAAAACATTTCAAAACTTCTTCAAATGCCCCACAATAGAAAAATCTTTGACCTAGAACAAAGACAGAAGGAGGAGGTCAGAGTCTAAAAAGTCAAAAATACAGAATATGAAATATTTATTCACCAAGGTTATTCTAGGGTGCAATTCTTCACTTTGCTCTATACAATTGTCTTGGTGCTTCCTCTTGCTTTACAGCTTCGTTACCTGGTTTAACAGAATTAAAATAAATCAATACACATCCAAAAGGCAGCCAAGTTGGGGGAGGAGACTGTGCACAGGAAGTGGTGGTTCTAGACAGAAATGAGACTCACATGATTGAGGACCAGGCCTGGAGCCTGTGTAAACATTCCCAAACTGGCAATGTCTGAAAGCATCTAGGTCTTCAAGTTGTACCCCTCCCAAATGTCAAGGGCCTGCTTTAATTAGACTGTTTAAAAATGGACCCATTGCCCAGAGAAATCAAAACATGCTCACACAAAGAACCTGCACATGAATGCTCACGGCAGCTGTTTGCAATTCCAGATTTCCTGAAAACCTGAATCAGGCTAGAGGCTTCTCAGTGAGTGGGTGGTTAGATAAGCAGTATTACCTCCATATCATGGAATATTACTCAGTAATAAAAAAGAACAAACTGTAGCTAAACACAAGAAAGAACTTGGATGAAGCTGGGCAGGTTGGTGCACACCTGTAAACCCTGCAACTTGGGAGGCTGAGGCAGGAGGATTGCAAGCTTAAAGCCAGTCTCAGCAACTTAGTGAGGCCCTAAGCAACTTAGCAAGATCCTGTCTCAAAATAAAAAATAAAGGGCTGGAGATGTGGCTCAGTGGTAAAGCCCCACTGGGTTAATCCCCAGCACAGAAAAGAAAAAAGTGAAAGCGAGAGCGAGAGTAGAGTGAAAAGAACTTGGACGAATCAATAGGGAATTATTATACTGAGTGAGAAAAAAAAATCCCCCAAACTATAATTCTATCTAAAAAACATTTCTAAATAAAAAAATTTAAACGGAGGACAGATGACAGGTGAGTGTCCCTAATCTAAAAATGCAAGAATCTAAAATGCTCCGAAATTGGAAATATTTTGAGAACCAGTGTGAAGCCACAGTGGAAAATTCCACACTGTGAAACTTTGTTTCATGCACCAAATTATTTAAACGATTGTACAAAAAAAAAAAAAAAAAATGCCTTCCTGTTAGGTACGTGTGAATCAAATGAATCTTATGTTTGGACTTGGGTACCTCATTTATGTCTCATTTATATCTGCACAATATTCCAAAATCTGAAAGAAGAAAAATAAAACCCCAATCCAAAGCACTTCTGCTCCCAAGCATTTTGGAGACGGGACACTCAGCCTGTAGTGGTTTGCAGAGGTGAGGGTGGGGGTTGGGAAAGAAGTGGGCGTCACTCCACAGGGGCAAGAGGAGGGATCCTGGCGGTGTTAGAACTATTCAGTGTCTCAGCTGTGGGATGTTGGGCAAGTGTACTAACCTCTCTGAGAGTCTGTGGTCTTGGATATTGGAAGCCGCACAGGTGCTGAGACCTTGTGGAACTCCGCCCACACCCAGACACACGTGCGCATGCGTAACTGTGGAGCTACTCAGACAGGTCGTGGATCACACCATCGTGAATATCCTGGCTGGGATATTATACTGTAGTTTCACAAAATGTTACCATTAGGGAAAAATGGGCAAAGTGTACAGCTCTCTGTATTATTTACCACCAATGCATGTGAAGCTACTATTATCTCAATAAAAATATCTATTTGAAAACAAAGGGTGCCAGGCACAGTGGCCTGCACTTGTAATCCCAGTGACTCGGGAGGCTGAGACAAGGAGAATCTCGAGTTCAAGGCCAGCCTCAGCCACTTAGGAAGACTCTCAGCAACTTAGGGAGACCCGGTCTTAAAATGAAAAAATTAAAGGTGTTAGGATGTAGCTCAGTGGTAAAGCAGCCCGGTTAGATCCACAGTATCAAAAATAAAAAATAGAAATGACTAGGGATGTGGTTCAGTGGTGAAGTACCCCTGGGTTCAACCCCTAGTACAAAACAACACAGAAGAAAAATTCAAAAGGGCTAGTTTCCTGTCCTGAGGGAAATAGCACTGTGGAATGGCCCCCAGGTGGATGCCCTGAGGGGTCACTGCCTTGGGGCCCCGGCAGCCATCCACTCTTTAGTTCTCCTGAGGTCTCATGGCAGTGAGACCCTTCACACTGCAGTGTTGTCCCAAAGTCCCCTGCCTCTGCTGGCCCTGGGCATGCAGGAGGAAGAGGTGAGGTGGGCTGTCTCCAGTCCCTCACTGTCTCCATCTGCTTCCCCTAAGGCTGGCGATTCCTTGGGATTTGGGGTTCAGACCACTCAAAAGGAAACTTGAGGGTTGGGGATATAGCTCAGTTGGTAGAGTGCTTGCCTTGCATGCACAAGGCCCTGGGTTCAATCCCCAGCACCGCAAAGAAAAAAAAAAAATCAAGAAGGAAACTTGACTTTCACATTGCTACTTAGAATGTGTAAGAAACTTGAAGCAAACATGCTCCAAATCAAGGGAAATTCTAGCCACAAAGGAAGCAGGGCTGCATCCTGCTCAGGAAAGATCCTGGGTGTTCAAGGCAGAATGTTCTAGAGAGGAATCGAAATGCCCCAGGTCCTGGACGAAATGTTTCCCTCAGAGTCACGTCACGGCCAGTTTCACCAGAAAATTCTTCCCCCATGGGATACAGTCTAAAGGGGGATCCTTCAGGTCATCTCACAGAGAAGGATCCCGAGTCCCTGGCTGGCCATGACATGCTGGTGTGCCCAGCAAGGGGACCTCCAGGCCTGGCCCTGCCTTGGGATGTCCTGGCCAGGTGCCTCCATCATTGTCTCTGAGACCCTCTTACCACTTGCCCAGTGTCCTCCTGTTCCAGGCCCTGGCACTGCCTCTAAGGAGTGACTGTGAGCTGGGCAGAGACAGTTCTGATCAGGCCTCCACTGACAACACCTGAATCTTCCCTGAATGCAGAAGTGACTGACAGGACACAGGTGTGTGGCCTCCCCT
Source organism: Glaucomys volans (assembly GCA_020662805.1). Taxonomy (NCBI): domain Eukaryota; kingdom Metazoa; phylum Chordata; class Mammalia; order Rodentia; family Sciuridae; genus Glaucomys; species Glaucomys volans. The sequence continues at coordinate 57,351 of JAJEJO010000490.1, forward strand.
GCAACCTCCCCTCCTGTGCCTATGTCCCCACACCTTCCGCCAGGGGCCAGGGGCCTCACCCCTGCAGGAACCTTTGCCCACACAAAGGGACTTTGCATTTCAGTTTTCTGCCACCCAACACAATGCTACCTGCAACCGCCTGTCGATCCATTTTTAAACCCTGACTGCAAGGCCTCGGAGGAAGGGGAAAGTGGGGCCACCCGTCCAGCCCCATTGTTCTCCCTCTGGCATTGTTCTGCCTCTCGCTGACCCAGAAGTCCCCCCAGCCCTGGGGAAATCGGCGCGATTGTTTTTCCCAAGCCCGGGCTCTTCAGGTGTGAGCTGCCGCTCTTGGGCCACGTAAGTGAGTGTGACATTTCGGCAGCAGGAAAGAGGAAGGAACTTGCGGAGTGTTCAGCCGTGGCATCAACAATGCGCCCCCACCGCCCCGCGGAAAGGAAGAGAGCTCGGTTTCCATAGTGATAAGTCACCAGGAAGGGAGCGAGCAGGACGGCAGCCCCTGGATTTCTGCCTTCCCCCTGGCTCCCCGCAGACGTTCCCCAGGACGCACTGGAGTTGGCTGGATGCGGGGCGGCTCCAGGCTGAGCCTCCTGAGCTGCAGGTGGAGGGAGGAGGACCAGGGGCTGCCAGATGGAATACAGTGTCCCGCCCTTCTTACAAGCACACATAGTCTGGGTTCCAGGTGCCCAAAACAACCGAGCCCCCCAACACACCCTGCCACACCTGGGTGGTCACGTGCAATCCCTATTCCTTTCCTTTATTTCATATCAGCTCTTTGAGAGCAGAAGAAACCAGGTCTCATGATGGAGATTCACACCAGACTCAACTCACCAAGTTAACAGAGGAGCTCTAAGTCCCTCCTGAAGTTCCTCCAGGCTCCTCTCAGTGACTTATTATTCCCTTGCCAAAATCTATTTTCCCCAGAAAATATTCAAGTTTCTTTTGGAAATGTCATTTGTCCCAGTTCTCAGACCTCTAATCTTTGCATATGCTGCTCCCTCTGCTTGGAATGCTGTTCCCTGCTTCTCTGGTCAGCAACCGTCCTTCCCCAGGGCTCACATGCCTTGCTTTTGGGGCAAGTTCCTACAGAACTTGTCACACCATAGCCTGAGGCAACACAGAGTAGCGGTAAGAGAAAAGGCTCTCAACCGGGCGTGGTGGCGCACGCCTGTAATCCAAGCAACTCGGGAGGCTGAGTCAGGAGGATCACGAGTTCAGAGCCAGCCTCAACAACTTAGCGAGGCCCTAAGCAACTCAGTGAGACCCTGTCTCTAAATAAAATGCAAAATAGGGGTGGGGATGTGGCTCAGTGACCAAGTGTCCCTGAGTTCAATCCCTGGTTTCAAAAAAAAAAAAAAAAAAAGAAAGAGAGAAAAGGCTCTCATAAGTCCAAAGTAGCCGGACGACCATGGGGTCTTACCCTTTCTGCACCTCAGTTTCCTCCTAGGCCAGGCACAGAGAATGATGGGTGCTTTGTAGTGTTTGTGAGGGTCGATGTCAATACACAGAAAACACTGCCACACAGTCAGTGCTCAGTAAATGTGAGTCCCTAAAGAATTAACTTTTTTTTCTTTTGGTACCAGGGTTGGAACCCATGGGTGCTTTACCACTAAGCCACATCTCCAGCCCATTTTTATTTTTTATTTTGAGACAGGGCCTTGTTAAGCTGCTGAGGCTGACTTTGAACTTGCAATCCTCCTGCCTCAGCCTCCCAGGCCACCAGGATTACACACAGGCATGTGCCACTCCACCCCACTAAGAATTAACACAGGCACTGTCTTTCATGAGTGTCCCTAGATCCAAAGGCTTTGACCTTTAGTGGATTTTGAGCAAAGATGTGATTCTGAATCCCTGGGTGGCTGTTTTCCAGGCACCAGGCACAGGGCAGGCCCCTCGACCTGTAGGAGCTCCCTTAGTTAACTCACCCCAAGACTAGACCCAGGCAGCCAAGGACAAACATTTCTTGGGCATAGTATGCAATGTGCTTTAATGTCCCCTCTGTTGGTCTGATGTCCCCTCCCATCCTGCCTTGCCCCGGATGGACCCAGAAAGGGTTCACACTTGAAGTGCTAAGCCAAGAGGCTCTCACTGTCACCACAACTGGGTGACCCATGTGGTCTGCAAACACCAAGAGATTCAAATACTCCACATACCTGTCACCGGAGGCCGCTCAGATGACAACAGCCAAGCCCCACGTTGGAAAGCCAGTCTGTTCTATGGTTTCACTTCAAGAAATGAAACCAAACTCTTCATGCAGATACTTGGGTTTTAACTAAGTTATGTAACAGCCAGTTCTCTCCACTTAAAAATACAGACCTCTCCAAATCTATAGAGACAGAAATGCAAACTAGTGGTTGCCCAGGACTGGGGAGGGCCCAGGGATTGGTTGCCAGTATGCAAGAGGGGACATGGGGGGTGACGGAAATGTTCTAATATTGGATTGGGTGTTGGCTGCACCACTGTATATGTTTATAACATGGGGGGTCCCAGATCTAGTCAATAAAAGCACAGGGCATTCAGTTAAATGTGAATTTCAGATAAGCAAAGAATCAGATTCTTAGCATGTCTCAGATATTACTTGGGACATACTTATGCTTACAAAAAGCATAAAACTGCTCCAAACAGTGGCTGCTTCAGTGATCTTTTATAAACCTAAGAAGCCTGATCATTGGCAGTCCAAAGTAAGCCCAGACTACGGCAGCCTCCTGGGAGTTCAGGGTGGTGACGGGCAGGTGGGCCCAGGAGAGATTCCTGGGGGCTCCCAGTGGGTGGGTGGCACACACCAAATACAATGGGGACGACAGTAACTAGGTTTAGTGTCATACACAGGGTTTGCATGCACCCTGGCTGAGGGCTAGGAGGTTGGTAAAGCTGTGCTAACTCCCACGGTGCCATGGCCGCTCAGGGGCAGCCGTGGGTCCAACCCCAGGGCCCTTGAACCAGTCCAGCAAGATCGTCCCTTGTCTACTGGGAACTTTAATTCATCAACTTTTTAACCGTTTGTCCTTGTTGTTGTTTTGGTTCTGGGGATCAAACCAGAGTCTCCCCCATGCTGAGCACGCACCCCACCACTGAGTGACACACCCCACCTTTAATTAATCAAATATACATTTATTTATTTATTTTTTATTTATTTTTTTGAACCGGGGATTGAACTCAGGGGCACTCCCTGAGGAGTGCACATCCCCAGCCCTATTTTGTATTTTAGAGACAGGGTCTCACTGAGTTGCTTAGGGCCTCGCTGAGTTGCTGAGGCTGGCTTTGAACTCGTGATCCTCCTGACTCAGCCTCCCGAGTCGCTTGGATTACAAGCGTGCGCCACCACACCCAGCCTCAAATATACATTTAAATACAAGATAGGAAAGTTATCAAGTCCTTAGTCAATGCCAGGGGGATAAAATCTTCCCAAATGAAGATAATGGAGAGGATGTTGACGGTAAAAAAGGAGGAAACGCTCCTGCTCAGGATTGTGAACCAAAGCAGAATAGCCGACGGCATCTTGCGCTTTAGAGAATCAGAATAGCGGGATGATTTTTTTGTTGTTGATCTGGGAGTTGAGTCCAGGGGTGCCCTACCATTGAACCACATCCCTGGCCCTTGATATTTTCTATTTTGCTAAGTTGCCCAGGTTGGCCTTAACTGGAGAGCCTCCTGCCTCAGCCTCTGAAGTTCCCGGCACAGGGAGGATTTTAATGAGAGTTAAAGAAAGTAACTGGTTCCCAAGCACCCTTCTTTACATGCATTTTTATGGTATTTTTTCACCTCAGGATCAAATTCCTTTAAAAAAGCACCCCATTTTAATGTGCTCATATTGGCCTGAAAAAGTAATTTCTAAAGAGACCTCTAGCTTTTTGTTGTTGTTTTTTTTTATTAACAAATGAAAAAAAAAAAGAAAAAAAAGAAGAAGAAGCAAAAACACCACCAGGCATTCGGGGCAGAGAATGGTAGTGGTTCCCTCCCTCGCCCATTTGAAACTGTAGGAACTTGACAATGGTGCCATCTAGTGGGAGATTAGAAGGTGGGATGAAAAAACCACATCTCTCAAATTAATCAGCAACGTCTATCTGCTTTGGACACTTGTTGCTATTTAACTTTTAAGGTGTTATTTCTAATAAAGATAAGCCATCAATGTTAAAAGTACATAAAAATATTTAACATAGAAATAGACAATATACATATACATTTTTTACCTTTATTTTATTTATTTATTTATATGTGGTGCTGAGGATGGAACCCAGTGCCTCACACGTGCTAGGCAAGCGCTCTACCACTGAGTTACATCCCCAACCTGAAATGATATGTTTAAAAGTCTAAAAAATACAATTTTTCCATTCCTTTCTGCAGACACAATACTCCAAGCATACACAAATTAATACATAAATATATATATATATACACACACACACATACACATACAAATACATGGTAAATGTTTTAAGAAAAATTTCCATTGAGGGTTGGGCCCTTGTTCCCTCGGTGGCTGCAGGGAGGGGTGGAAGAAGGTGTGTTGGTCAGCTGTCCATCACTATGACAAACACCTGAGGTAATCACCTTACAAAGACAAAAGGGTTGGTTATTTTGGCTTCATTCTGGAGGTTTTGGCCTGTGTTGACACATTATTTTGGGCCTGTGGTGGCACATTGTGGAGGGAGTGTATGACAGCAAAGCCACTCACCTGTCCATCAGGGAGTGAGAGAGGGAAAGAGGAAGATACGGGGGTCCCACAATGCCCCTTGATTACAAACCTCCAATGATTTAAGAATCTCCCTTTAGGCCCCACCTGTTTCCACCACCTTCCAAAAGCATCAGGCTTTAACAGGTGAGCCTTTGAGGGACACCTAAGAACCAAACCCTAGCAAGGTGTTTTCAATCTCTGTTAGTCTACCACGGTGAGCATGGCTGGCATGGAGTCAGTCAGTACCTCTGCCTCTACCAGCTGGCGACTTGGTTTATTCCTTAGTGGTTCTTTTTTTTTCTTTCTTTCTTTTTTCTTTTTTTTTTTTTTGGAACCAGGGATTGAGCTCAGGGACACTCAGCCACTGAGCCACATCCCCAGCCCTATTTTGTATTTTATTTAGAGACAGGGTCTCACTGAGTTGCTCAGGGCCTCACTAAGTTGCTGAGGCTGGCTTTGAACTCAAGATCGTCCTGCCTCAGCCTCCCAAGTCGCTTGGATTACAGGCGTGTGCCACCACGCCCCGCCTCCTTAGTGGTTCTTTAAACTGTGAAACCTAATGACAGTTCATGGCTGTTCTCAGTGTGAGGCTGGTGTGGGCTGGCCCACCTGATGGACAGACCTTCAGCCGGGAGGTGCTCAGTAAATGCTAGGTCTTTCTCTTTGGTCCTTGAGAGACCTCGGTGAGAGCACAGTGAACTTGGAGAGGTGGGACATCCTGCAGATCCACTTGCTGATGTCATTCTTTTTTTATTTTTTAGTTTTGCATTTTAAAAATTCTTTTTTTATTTGTTGTTTTTAGTTGCACATGACAGTAGAATGTGTCTTGATATATCATACACATGTGGAGTATCACTTCCCATTCTTGTGGTTGTACATGATGGGGAGTTCCTGAGAATGTCATTTCTTGGGTAGTGACGCCCACAATTGAGAGGCCACCAGCCCACTCCAGGGATGGGCACCGAAACTCACTTACTCAGAACAGCATGTGGTGAAACAAGTCCCAGAAAGAAAGAGGAGAAAGCGGATGAGGTCAGCAGCTGGCCTGAGTGCACTGTCCCGGTCTTCCCAGAATCCTCAGCACCCTCTGCCCTGGGAGCCAGCAGAGGCCAGTGGTCATTTCCCCAGGCCCAGGAACAGGGCCTCTGCCCCACAACTCCCAAGACCAACCTGGATAGAGGAGAACGGGCAAAGTTGCCCAAGCCCCTGCCAACCCTCTGCCCCTAAAAGGAATCCTTGTGGCCTAGATTTGTGGTCCTGCTTCCTTTTTTTTTTTTTTTTTGGTACCGGGGATTGAACCCAGGGGCACTCCACCACTGAGCCACATCCCCAGCCCTGTTTTGTATTTTATTTAGAGACAGGCTCTCACTGAGTTGCTTAGGGCCTCGCTAAGTTGCTGAGGCTGGCTTTGAACTTGCGATCCTCCTGCCTCAGCCTCCCAAGTGCTGGGATTAAAGGCCTGCACCACTGTGCCCGGCTCCTGCTTCTTGTAAAACTGTTGAAATAAGAAAACAAATTTTGGAAAATTTCTAAATCAAGGTGATGAAATTGTCATCATTACCAAAGCTTCAACTGTTTATGTATCTTGAAATAATGTAACCTGCAAAAAAAAATGATCAAGACTTTGAAATAGGTTATTGGTTTTTGTTGACCTCCTAAAAGGGAAGAGAATTCCAAAATACTTTATCCAACTTTTACTGTCAGTGCTTGCGAAATGTAATTTTTATGACGAGGTTTTGTGAAAGCCATAGTGGATGGTGTACAGGGAGAAGGGCTGGAGCAGAATGGAGAGTGAAGTTTCAACTCCAATTTTAGAAAGTGTCTCTAAAACTCTGAGTTTGCAGGTGGGGTGGATGCTGTTGGAGCCTGCGTAGTTCCCCTGGGCCAGGCTCCTCTCTGGAGGACAGGTGGTCTTGCCCTGAGAAGCCCAGTGGTTTCATGCACCTGGAGAGCCAGGCCCATGACCAACAGCTGCACAGCCCCTGGGGGGGGGGGCAGGGTAAAGGCCCAGCTCCCTCCCTGCAGCCTGGTTCAAACTCTGGTATGTATTTCTGCCCCTGTCCTGTCCTACCTCCCAGGCACCTCCCTTCCCCTTAGGACACTCCCTCAATAAATCACATGCTCCAGAAGTCCATTTCAGGCTCTCCTGCTCAGGAACCCAACCTCAGACAGGAGGCTAACTCTCTATCCATCTGGATGATATAATTCACGATAGGACTCGCATCAGTCACTTAAAATAACTTCCTGATGAGCTTTTCTACTTACCCTATTTCATTAATGAGCAGAGAGAATTAAAGACTGTATCTTAAGTCTTGGGCATTGAGATAATGGAAATTGATAGGGTGTTGAAGCTCATGGGCACCCGCAGCTGGAGCTGGAGTTATGCAGACAACTTGGTAACTACTAAGTCCTGCATTATTCCTTCAGTGGAAATGGGAGACTCTTTAGAAGATGGAACATTTTAGGGAATTTTGTTCTTACTTGGTGATATTCTAACATAGAGATGATGCTTTTAGATTTACAAGATTAATTCAATGAGTGAAAGAGAAGATACTATAAAAAATGAAGAAATATGGCCTTTTTGTTTGCAACAAAACAAAGCATCAACTCCAAGAGGAAAGCTTATTAGATCTTTAAAAAACTTATGATATGAAAATGCATTTGTTGTTAAAGGGAAAAAGTGAACATAAAAGAATTCTAAAGTCACTTAAATGTAGATGCTCTGCCGAACAGCCTTTGTTCAAGTTCTGTGGAGCCGGGTGCGGTGGCACACACCTGTAATCCCAGCACTTGGGAGGCTGAGGCAGGAGGATCTCGGGTTCAAAGCCAGCCTCAGCAACTCAGCGAGGCCCTAAGCAACTCAGTGAGACCCTGTCTCTCAATAAAATACAAAATAGGGCTGGGGATGTGGCTCAGTGGTGGAGTGCCCCTGGGTTCAATCCCCAGTATCAAAAAAAAAAAAAAAAAAAGTTCTATGGAAGGCTAAATAAAAGTAAAGCAATGAGTTAAATTATTTTTTATTATGTAGAAATGTTAGATAACAAAAAATACTGAATATATAAAATTTTTGAATAGCATTATGAAAGCTATAACTTCTAAGAGACAGGGTCTCACTGCGTTACCCACGCTGGCCCCGAACTCCTGGACTCATGGGATCCTCCCACTTCTGGTAACTGGGCCTGCAGTTACCACTGCGCCCAGCTGGACTTCTTTTTTTTCTTCAAATTTTTTTATTATTATTATTTTGATTCACTGTACACAAATGGGGTACAACTTTCATTTCTCTGGTTGTACACAAAGTAGAGTCACACCGTTTGTGTAATCATACGTGTACATAAGGTACCAGCTAGAACTTTTTAAATTTTGTAATTGTTAATGTCCATCAGAGGTTAATGTCCATGCAGAACTTAAAGCCATGAATGTCATGGTTGGCGTGAAGAGAAATTCTCAATTTTCTGAGTCACCCGTTTCAAGGAACTCTTTGGAAAAGTTCACCACAGTTTCCTGGGCCAAACTGCCCCAGACGGTGAAGGCTGACCAAATACTGGTCAGGAAGACCAAACTGACCACTTCTAAACATCAACAAATCCTTGGAAATTATACAAATGATTCAATTAACAACTGGCCTAGAAACATCTATCACTTGATGAGCCATTTCCTAACAGGTTATTCTAGAGACAAAGCGAGGGTGGGGTGGGATCTATTTTTAAGTTTTTGACCCATGTGCTGATTTACAGATTTGATTTACTCTACTGGTTAAGTAGAGTATTTTCATACCTTCACATTCCACGTGACAGATTTTCTAAGGATTAAATGAGATTCTCAGTGTAAAGCTCTTAGCTCAACAGAAAGGGATGTACTGTCTTGTGTTTATGGTTATCAATCTTACCAGCCTAGCAAATTACTGTGGATGGTGATTGCATGGATTTGGCATGATCTGGGGCCCCAAAGTGTGTGTCAGGTTCGAGGGTGAATGTTTCCTTTTTCAATTTTGAGATTTCATCTCAGATTTATTGTGTCACCGATGACACATGACATTCCTTTTCTGGGGCCTGGCTAACATGTTCCTAGTAACGTTTGCTAACAGCTGTGACTAGCATTTCCCTGGTTCCGTCCGCTGTCCTGGTGTGTCATCTGTGGTCAGCAAGCTTCCTGCCTATCACTGAGGGTTCCACACTGAGGAATGCCCCTGACCTACCCATGATGCTTCCCAGGGACCCAGCCGCACACTCTGCCCAAGCACGGATGGAGGACAAGCCCTGAGAAAGCATCAAACCTGTCACACCTACCAAACCTCCAATTCCCTGTAGCAGAAATTCTAGCACTTGGGTGGGGGGAGCGGTCATCCCACTGGGAGTTTAACTTGTGGGACTCTTTCTGTGCCCCTTTCTTGAGTGAGAGAACTTGCTGCCATCCCAGTGCAGGTCGAGAAGCACTAATCTGAAAATCCAAAATGCTTCTAAATCCAACACTTTTTGAGCCCTGATGTGACCCCGCCCATGGAAAATTTCACAGCTGACTTCATGTGAGAGGTTGCACTTAAAACTCGATGCACAACACCACGTATTTGGTATTCCCAAGGGGAAAAAAGACCCTCCCATCCCCTTCAGCTGTGATGTATCTTTTCCAGGTTTCCCTAGCCTCCTGCACGCAAGCACGCCCACCAATAAAATATCACCTGACCAGGCACAGTGGCACACGCCTGTAATCCCAGCATTTGGGAGGCTGAGTCAGGAGGATCGCGAGTTCAAAGCCAGCCTCAGCAACTCAGCGAGGCCCTAAGCAACTCAGTGAGACCCTGTCTCTAAATAAAATACAAAATAGGGCTGGGGATGTGGCTCAGTGGAGTGTCCCTGAGTTCAATCCCTGGTTCCAAAAAAAAAAAAAAAAAAAGTCATTCAGCAGAATGAATCCTCATCCCTAGAGGACCCTCTGCCTGGTCCCTCAACTGCTTCAGAGAGTCCCTCTTACCTAAAAAATTAAACTCGATGTAAACTTTTAATCAAAACACAGCCTGGTAGGTGGGAAGTGACAGCTGCCATCGTTGCTATTTGACAGCTGACGCAGGCCTTCTGGGGAAGAAGAAGGGGACGCCCCTGCACTGCTCACCCTGAACAAAGAGTCTTTCTTTTTTTTTGCGGTGCTGGGGATTGAACCCAGGGCCTTGTGCTTGCAAGGCAGGCACTCTACCAACTGAGCTATATCCCCAGCCCAAGAGTCATTTTTTGACTATATTAATGGCATGTGATTTTTTTTTTAACCGCTAAGTAGTTATGTGAGAATAAGTGTAAGAAAATGATTGCTTATTGGAAGTGTACAAATTCAGAGCCAAGAATGACAGAGAGCAACTCCTCTGCTTTCAGCATCCACGAACTTTGTTTCATGAACAAAACTATTTATAATATCATATAAAATTACCTTCAGACTGTGTATAAATCCCCAAGATCTCTCATTATGTATATTGCAAATACTCCAAAGTCTGAACCTTCTGGTCCCAAGCACTTGGGATAAGGGTTGCTCAAAAAGCAGCCTAAATCACTGAGTGTCACCTGTTTAAGAAGAGCATGTAACTTGGAATTACGGCTTTCTGTAAAGTGAGAGTTAGACATGTTTTCTTTCCACACCCTGGTGGTCACACCAGCAGGATGTGGGACGGCTCCACTCTGCCCTGGCTCTGCTCAGATCCCCCAGAGGTGACAGGGTGGTGTGGGCCCTGAAATGACTGACAGCCATGGGCTGACACCCTGGTGTGTGTGGACACTGGAGAGGGACATGGCCTAGAAGAGCCTGTTCCTGGGCAGGGACCTGGCTTCCCCACAGACAGGGCACCTTCCATGGGAATATGCGACAAGAACCAGCACCTCAAGTGGCCCTCAGCTCTCTCCCCTGGGAAGCCCCTTGTCATACACCCACTCTTTTCAGACCAGTGAGAGCAAATCCATGGCTTTCCTCCTGTGTATGCTTCATGGACCCCGGAGAATTCTGGATCCAGTAGAACTGAACCACAAGCCCCTCTGGGTTGAACTGAGAGAGTCTGAGGCCTAAAGTCCAGAGGATTCTGGTGGCGAGCACTGGGCAGACAGAGGCGGTGAGAAGGCTTGGAGCCCAGCCTCAGAGAGAGCGGGGGTTGAATCCCAGCTTGCTAATTCCTAGCTGAGATTTCCCACATGTAAAATGGGGGTGATAATCCTCCAGAGCATGGGAGGGCAGCGTGTGGGAAAAGCATTCCACCCAAGGGCACAAGACCATAAACAGCCACCACTGCTAACTGCAGTTAATGATAAACTGTCCCTAAGGATGCTATTATCCATGGCAAGGAATTTTGTGGAAACTGCAGAGCAGGGAGGGTGAAGGCATTCCTGAGAGCAAGAACAATATGTGGAAATGAATTACACTCATACCTACTGGGTATTTTCTTTGTTCAGTGTGCTGTTTCCATTTTTGTAATTTACCAGGACTCAAAACATGTATTTTCTGTTAAGAAAGTTGGGGCTACTGTCTGCAGGAGGTTGGGTTGACAGGACAGGCATGGACCCCAGGTGAGTCCTTCCAGCAAGGAATATTACTTTTACCTTTCATGTAAAACTTACTTTACCCTTCTCAGTGACTCTGTGGTTGGAGCCCTGGACTCTGGGGACATGCCCTTGACCTCCTGCCCTTGCAGAATGGCGGGTACTACCAGGTTTAGCAAAGACTCTTCCCCTTCAACTGAGGACAGGGAAAGTGTCAAGGTCAGAAACTATTCCCTTTCCTTCCCCTTCCATATAATAAGAATATTAATTCAGAAAAAAAATCCAAAAATACTAAAATAAGACACTCTCCTATCTCTAACAGCAAGATAGGGCCATTATTGACATTTTGAGAAAGCATTCCTCCAGTTTCTCTCTATGCATTTTAATTACATACTACTTTCCACTGTTTATAATGGGGTTTTCTGTTTCATTGACCACACTGTATTCTCTTCCCACATCATGAAATAGTCTACAGCATCATTAAAAGATTTTTTTGTCATATACATTGAAAAGTATGAGCAGTAGTTATCAGGACTTTTTTAAATTTATTTTTTATTTGTGGTGCTGGGGATTAAACTCAGGGGTGCTCTACCACTGAGCTACATCCCCTGCCCTTTGTGTTTTCTTTTGAGACAGGGTCTCACTAAATTGTCCAGGCTGGCCTTGAACTTGTGATCCTCCTGCCTCAGCCTCCCCAGCCACTGGGATTACAGATGTGTACCACCATTCCCAGCAAAACATTCAAGATTTTCTTTTCTGTTCTACAAAACAAATGATAATAATGTAGATATCGTTGCTCACTTTCATTCATTGTATTGCTGTAGACATACTTCATTTAGGAAAAGTTTTTAGCTTGCATTTTTTGAAGATTTATAGGGATGTTAAGAAACAACTCTAAGCCGGGCGCCGTGGCACATGCCTGTAATCCAAGTGACTTGGGAGGCTGAGTCAGGAGGATCCCGAGTTCAAAGCCAGCCTCAGCAACTTAGCGAGGCCCTAAGCAACTCGTGAGACCCTGTCTCTAAATAAAATACAAAATAGGGCTGGGGATGTGGCTCAGTGGCCAAGTGTCCCTGAGTTCAATCCCTGGTTCCAAAAAAAAAAAAAAATCAGTGTTGCACAAATGGACATCAAAGATGAGAGCATCTTCCCACTCTAAAGTAGTGAATGGTGGGGAAAAGAAAAATTGACAGTTATATGGGAGCCAGTCATCCGTACAAAACCTCCTTACAGGCACGCATGGAGTCATAGGTGCTAACACAGTTATGGGCTGTTATACTTTATTTCATTTCACTGATCATTTTCTTCCAAATACAACTAAAAGTAGCAGTCTGCAATGTTTTTATAAACCCTTGATCATATTCAGTTACTTACGAACAAGCAGTACTTAACTCTCCATTGCCACGGCCACATTTCCCTGAACTGACGACGTCTTCTTCAGATTTGTTCTCTACTCACTGAGCTTCACTGTCCAACAACTGGATTTTTGATTCACCAAGCGATTCAATAGGAAAGAGTTTATCTGATCTAACATGGTCATTTCCCAAGTTTTGTGTCATTTCCACCTCTGCAGTTTAGATCTTCTGATGTATTTATTTTGGCCTGAAATGGAGGTTTAGCCTGGATCAATTCTTACAAGGTGAGTAGGAAAATGGCAGCTATCAGTCTTGAACGTAATAGAAGTTTTCAAGGTCTTTTCATTGCCTGAGTCTCGTCTCCAATTTGTATTGTATCTGAGAGAGAAAGCTTTGCCAGAGGCATATGTAAAAATGTGGGCGCCCCAAATGGATCTATTGTCATTCTGGGTTTTGTTTTTTCCAACCATCCAGCAGTAGTAGTTGTACGGTGATAGGATGCTGGTGAAGACTGCCAACATGAAGAAAAGAGAAAGTGGAATTCTGTGCATGCATCTGACAGTAGTATACACTCATTCAAATTTTTGAGCAAGGTAGTGCAGCCTGAAATCCCAGTGGTTTGGGAGGCTGAGGCAGGAGGATCACAAGTTCAAAGCCAGCCTCCGCAACTTAGTGAGGCCCTGAGCAATTCAATGAGACCCTACCTCTAAATAAAAAATAAAAAAGGGCTGGGGATGTGGCTCAGTAATAAAACAGCCCTGGGTTCAACCCCGGGCGAAAAAAAAAAAAAAAAAAAAAAAGCAAACTTTTATAAAGTACTGTAAAACCATCGTAGCCACAAACTGGCAATATAAAAGGAAATGCCATTTAGAAAGCAGGCCTGATTTGTAAATAGAGAATAGCACACAGTTATTCAGGTCATTTTGGGAGCAGAGGTGATCAGGTGTGTTTACATATATAACAATATTACTGCTGGGTGTGGTGGTGCACCCCTGTAAACCCAGCTGCTCTGGAGGCTGAGGCAGGAGGATTGCGAGTTCAAAGCCAGCCTCAGCAACTTAGCGAGGCCCTAAGCAACTCAGTGAGACCCTGTCTCTAAATAAAATACAAAATAGGGCTGGGGATGTGGCTCAGTGGTGGAGTGCCCCTGGGTTCAATCCCCAGTACCACAACCCCCACCCCCAAAAAACAATGTAACTGCCAGATTTTTCTTTTCCTCTATCCCACTGTCCAAGTCCCCTGCCAGCCAGAAGCAGGGCCACCCTGCCACATGAGAGCTTGTGGAGAAACAGGACAGTGAAACCAACCTCTCAACCGTGCAAAGCGATCGAGATCCTCCGATTTCCTTAATGTGGTCAAGAAAAGGAGGAAGTTCCCGAAGAAGCTCACCCATCAATGGCGCCTCTGCCATAATCTCCACTCCACTCTCCTCTCCCTTCCACTCCAGAGAATGTGGAGACATTTGGACACACTCGTGTTTTGGGGCATTTTTTTCTCTGTTACATGTAAGCCCACATATCTTGACTCTCCCACCAAAGCGCCGCCTGGAAGATGAGCTTTCTCATGTTCCTTTTCTCTCTTTCAGTTCAAAAAGCTGTTCTGAATTGCGATACCAAGAGAGCAAATGGTAAGTTTCATTTTCTTCTTACTGAAGTTATTTTAATTGAAATGGTAAGATGTTCAGCTTTAAAGCTGAGTGCTCGTTTTTTGTTTGTTTGCTTCCTTTTAGATGAACAACCAAAGAACAAAGTCTTTTTCAGTTACATGAACTGTTTAAATAAACTGATTTTAGGGAGGGGCTTGGGACATTTTTTCCTGAGACTCAAAGTATTGAGATTACTTTTACATGAACTGTTTCTTTTTGTTGTTGTCATTGTTGCTCAACTAGAAAACCAACACATAATCATTACAAAATAATTCAAGCAACACTAGAAATATCTATCAGAAGGCAGGCCCAGTGTGGTGGCCTGTAATCAATCCCAGCAACTTGGGAGGCTGAGGCAGGAGGATCATAAGTACAAGGCCAGCCTCGGCAACTTATTAAAAAGGGTTGGGGAGGTGGCTCAGTGGTTAAGCAACCCTGGGTTCAATCCCCAGTACCAAAGCAAAGGCAGCCTGTCACAGTGTTAGATCCTCACCCTGGTTCTGCCACTGACTAGCTGTCAGCCTGATTAATGTAACTAGCCTAATTTAATGTCTCTCAACTGGGAAGTGAAGTACTAAACGTACCTATCAGGAGGGTCCTTGTGAGGGTGGAATGAGACAGTCTTTGCTCCTCTGAACACCTCCCGGCAAATGGAAGGCCATTGATATGTGGTAACCCTATTCCATATACGTTTATTCCTGTATAAAATAAAAGTGTGGTCACATTTCCTCCAACCCCTTTCCACTCTCTATTTCTAGAAGCAACCACTATCAATCATGTTTTTCTATTCAGTATCATTGTTAAATTTTTTTTCCCTCCAGGGCTGGGAATTGAACCCCAGCTTGCAAAGCAAGCACTCTAGCTCTTAGCTACACCCCAGCTCTAAATAAACCCTTGTACAACTTTTCCTTTTTTTTTTTTTTTTTTTTTTTTTGGAACCGGGGATTGAATTCAGGGGCATTTGGCCACTGAGCCACATCCCCAGCCCTCTGCTTTTCCTTTTGATAGAAGCTATAGAGTTACCTGATTTTTTCAACAGTTGCATGGTATTTAATTTATTTATTTTTTGCAGTACTGGGGTTTGAACCCAGGGGTATTCTACCACTGAGCTACATCCCCAGTCCTTTTTATTTTTAAATTTAGAGACAGGGTCTTGCTGAATTGTTGAAGCTGGCCTCAGTCTTGTGATCCTCCTGCCTCAGCCTTCCAAGTAGCTGGGATTACAGATGTGCACCACTGCACCCCCACTACATGGTGTTTTGTAATATGATCCAGCCATAGTTCATTTTTATTGATAATTCCACTTTTTTTCATAATAGAAACAATACTGTAATAGACATCCCTGTACAAAACATCTTTTGTGGGCAAATGAGAACATCTCTGTGGGATAAAATCCTAAGAATTGAAATTGCCAGGTTCAAAGGGAAAGTCATTTAAATTACTATAGATTCTCAGAGTTGCCCTCCCACCAGGCTGAACCTGCCCATGGTCACCAACAGGGTGGGTAAGTGTGAGCTCATCACACTGGTCCCAGTGGTGGATATAATTATTTATAAAATTTGTGCCAATCTAATGAGACCAAAGTGATATCCCAGTATTTTAATCTTAAGTTGTCTTATCACTTGTAAAACTGCGCTTCGGTTTCATGTGTATTGGTTGTTAAGACTCCAGCATTCCCATACAAGGGAAATGTAGGGATGGCTATCCAGTCGGAAAGGGAGGTGAGGTCTTGTTTTGAAGTTGTGCTGATGTAAGACTGAGAAAATGTTAATTATGCAAATCAAAGAGTGGGAGGGAGTTGATGGCATTTTCCAGGGGTGTCAATCTGTCTTCCCCGCAAGCCACATCCTTTGGTCCCAGTGGTATCCAGTGACCATCTGCATTTCTTCTTCTAGAAATAGCCTATTTATATTATTTGCCTGCCAACTTGATTGTTGGTCTTTTTCTGGTTGATTTGAAGTTGATTTCTGTATATTTAAAAATTCTTTGGTTTTATTGACTTTTTAAGCTTTTGGTTCTAGGTCATCATTTGACTTCTAATTTTGTCATGGAGGAGTTTGAAGTTCTGGGGTAGTTCAGGTTTCAATCTTCTCTTTATGGCTCCTAATTTTTTTGTCTTATTTGGAAGACCTAATCTGACCTAACAATGTAAAAATATTTCCCTGTATTTCTCTTAATTCTTTCATAGCTGTTTTTGTTTTGTTTTGTCCGTTTGATTTTCTGATGGGAATTCTTTTTTCCCTTGGCGTTTCTAATTAAGGATAAACAAGCTATCAAAAACACTGGAACCATGTCAAGAAAACCTCCAAAACCAATTTGAAAATCAATAAAAAAAGAAGTGACAGTAAGAATAATAACTGTAATGAATCGAAACACAACAAATATGTTCAAATGTATTTTTTAAAAGATTCTTAAAAAAAAAATCTCACTGCTACAAGACACTAGAGAACCGACATTCTTTTTTTTTTTTTTTTTCAAAAACTGGTCAATAAAAAGACAGAATCAGACTTTACCCTGACTTTCTATATAAACCATGCTTCAATCTAAGCAAACAATTGACCAGAAAAAGTTTCTCTTTATAGAATTAGTTCAGATAATAAATAAAAAAGAAATAAAAGAAGCAGTATATTCCATTTACCAACTTCAAATGAACTGGTTATTGTCAAAGGCTCCTAACAAATAAAAAGAGATCAGCAGATAGTACATGCTTTCTATGGAAGTGCGCATTTC
Source organism: Glaucomys volans (assembly GCA_020662805.1). Taxonomy (NCBI): domain Eukaryota; kingdom Metazoa; phylum Chordata; class Mammalia; order Rodentia; family Sciuridae; genus Glaucomys; species Glaucomys volans. The sequence goes on from JAJEJO010000490.1 coordinate 74,268, forward strand.
TTACTATGATGCTTTCTTGCTAAATAAAAGCAAATCTGTGCTGCAACCTGTGCAGCATCAAGAAAGGATCTCAGTTAGGGGTCTGGGATATGGAGGAAAACAGAGACAAAGACAACACAGAAACAATTTTAAGCAAAACTGGGGCCAGGTGGGACTTGGATGGAGGAACAGTGTCCCAGAACTAGCTCCACAAGTTTATTATATAGGGTCTCATAATCAGGAAGTTAAATTATAGGGGTATTGTAAACTGTTCAAGGCTTGTGAGTTAAGTTAACGAGAGGCTTTTTGTTATAGAACTAGAAACATTTTTGCAGCTATCCTACTGTTGTAGTGCTAGGAACATCCTGCTATTATCCCGCTGCACTCAGGAAGCCCATTATACTGGAATATCTGATAACCATTAGCATCAGAGCTGAATTTCACATCCTCACCTTTGGTCAAGAAATGTTTCCCAGGCTTGGCTTTTGCCAACACCTCAAGATCAGTCGATGAGCCAGGGCTCATCCACCCTCCACAAATCTGAATTCATTAATTCCATACCTTTAATAACTGATTTATCAGAAATATAGGGGACAGAGGAACATGGTAAAGAATGCCACATAATTGGCAAAATCCTTATCATTGAACACTCAGAACAACTTGCTCTCTCAACAAATACATTACAAGGGAAAAACAGGCAGAAAGGTCCAAGGCCTATAGTTTCTGTTTATTTTCATTTGCAGTGCTAGGGTTGAACCCAGGGCCTCACACAAGCAGATAAGCACTGTACCACTGAGTTATGTCCCCAACCCTGAAACTGGTCTGAGTCATAGTGGCTGTTTCAGAGTCATTGCTAAGTAGAATTAGTCTTGACATCACGGCAACCTGTTTCATTGGGTTGACTTGGGAGAGTTCTTGGAGCAGCCCATGACCTGAGCATTCATCCCTGTGGCCCCACCATGCCAGTTAAGTGGGGTGAGAGGGGAATGATTCCATGTCATGTAGTAGCCATTTGGCTGGGTCTCAACCTGTGGGATCTTTTTCCCTCTGGAGGGGGCAAGCAATGGAGGCGGCGACAAAGGCCACAACTCTGGGAGAGCAAGTTCAATGACGTAGTCTCAACTTTATTAAGGAAGTACAGTTCTTTTATAGAAGAGGGGAGTCCGAGAAAAATGAAACCAGTAGTGTAACATGATATATTGTGAGGATGGTCCAACTAGGAGTCACACAGTTTTGCAAAGGGAGGAGGGAAGAGAGGAGGACGAGTGAATCTTCACTAAGGCAATGGCTGGTCGGTGGGTCTGGTCACTTGAGGGTGTGCCCCCAAGCATGAAAAATCCTGAGTGTCCTTCAGGATTTGTACCATTCCACAGCCTATGGGACATATACCTCAGTGGTTTCTTCTTACATCCCCACAATGTCACATAGTAATTTTCACACTGCAATCAGTAAAGCAGTGGCCATCTTTCGTATTGACCATTTAGGAGGCTGCTGGGCCATTCTGTTTTTGGCAGTGTTTGTGTTTTTATCTGTGGACATGACCATAGAGGGGTCTCGTTTCTGTCCTAGAGTGGCCTCCTCTGGTGTCAGTGTTCTATGAAACCACTTATGTCCGATAGCAGAACACCAAGGCCTCGCCCAGGGCAGGTCAGTCTGTGGTTGTCAGGGCCTCCTCGTCCCTTTCTCAATACAGAAATTTGTGGACAAAACAATATGTAGTCAGAGATTTGCTTTAAAAATAGTCCGTTTTTGCTAGGCGCGGTGGCTCACGCCTGTAATCCCAGCACTTGGGAGGCTGAGGCAGGAGGATCACGAGTTCAAAGCCAGTCTCAGCAACTCAGCGAGGCCCTAAGCAACTCAGTGAGACCCTGTCTCTAAATAAAATACAAAATAGGGCTGGGGATGTGGCTCAGTGGTGGAGTGTCCCTGGGTTCAATCCCCAGTACCTTTTAAGATTTTCTTTGTCGGGGGGGTCAATTTTGAAAGGGAGGACCCATTTCCTGCCTCAGAATTAGCCGAATCTGCATGTGTTCAGTGTCTTCTGGTAGTGAGCCTGTAGGAAGCTCACACTGTGCTTTGTGGTATCTCCGTTTAGTGTATACAATTTATTTCAAAGTGTGATAGACACATATCAAACAACATGAGAGAGCATCTTCAACCTGACTCACTTTTCTAACACAAAGCAAGGACCAGCGTATTTTCCCCGTAACATATTAGTATTCATTGAAAAGATTAAGTTCTTAAACTTTGGGATTTAATATAGCATAATGATGAAGAATAGGGAGGGGGAGTCAAATAGTAGAGATTTAACTCTTCCTCTTCTTATAGAGCCACCCATGTTCAATCATGGGGCTCCACCCTGGTGACCTTGTCCAATCCTAACCACCTCCCAAAGGACCTGCCTTACACCACAGTTTGTTTCCTCTCTCTTAATACCTCACTATAGGGATTAAATTCCAACATGAGTTTGGAAGGGGGCAAATCATATGCCAACCCCAACAATCATAGGAGGTGTGGGGGGCAGACAATGGGATGGGTCGTGAACTGTTCATTGTTGATGCTGGGTGGTGGTACAGGGAGGCTCTTATTTTTTTATTTTTTTATTTTTTTGGTTCTTTTTATATATATATTTTTTTAATTTTTTAATTTTTTTTTTTTGAACCAGGGATTGAACTCAGGGGCACTCGACCACTGAGCCACATCCCCAGCCCTATTTTATTTAGGAACAGGGTCTCACTGAGTTACTTAGTGCCTTACTTTTGCTGAGGCTGCCTTTGAACTCACAATCCTCCTGCCTCGGCCTCCCAAGCTGCTGGGATTACAGGCGTGCGCCACCGCGCCCAGCTACAGGGGGGTTCTTGATGCTGTCATCTGTACTATTATGTTTGAAATTTTCCAAGATTAAAACAAACATTAAAATAACTAATGGGCCACACAAACCATTAACCATAATGTGTGGTCATGGAGGCTGGAGCTGGGGTGATATTTCCAAGTCAGCAGGGCTAGTCCTAATGGGGTCCCTTTCCAGATTCTCCCTGGCAAGAGGGGCGGCCACCACAAAAGAGTTAACCTGCTCACATTTACCTGCCAGTCACTGCGAGGAAGCTCTGGATGTGCTGAGGAGTCTGCCTCTGCAGGCAAGGAAAGGTGGCCAGGCACCAAATGTCCCCATCACTCAATCCATAAACCATGGCTAGAGGCCCACTGAGTCCTTATGAAGGGATTTTAACAAGGACATTTCGTCATGTGACTTTTGTTTTCCAGAATTCTCTTCTCCAAGTTTGAACTCAAATACGAATTCAGTGGTGATGGGTCAGAATGTATCTCTGCTTTGCTCCCACAAGAATAAATCACTGGAGATCACCTATTTATTGTTTTTGGAAACGAAATGTCTGGTTACCAAGACAGGAAGAGGTGAACCTGTGACTTTTAACCTAACCATCTCCACTGCCAACGATTTGGGCCCCTACAAATGCAAAGCCACTGCCGCCAACTGTTCTACCTACAGTGTCCCATTCAACTTCACGGTTGTCGGTAAGTAGGTCACCTGACACTTGGAGGTCCTACGATTTGGGGGATTTGTATGTGTCCCACCAAGGGCTCCTGTGCCCCTGGCCAGCACTCAAGGGCCTTGTTTGTCACTGAGGTTTTTATTCTTTTTTTTTTTTTGTGTGGGGGCAGGTACCAGGGATTGAACTCAGGGGACTCAACCACTGAGCCACATCCCCAGCCCTATTTTTTTAGGAACAGGGTCTCACTGAATTACTTAGTGCCTCACTTTTGCTGAGGCTGCCTTTGAACTCTCAATCCTCCTGCCTAAGGCTCCAGAGCCCCTGGGATTATAGGCACACGTGCTACCACACCCAGCAAAGTCTATTATTATCTCTTTTTTTTTTTTTTTTGCGGTGCCAGGGGTTGAACCCAGGGCCCTGTGCTTGCGAGGCAGGCACTCTACCAACTGAGCTGTTTCCCCAAAGTCTTTATTCTTCATAAACCCACTTCACTTCCTCTTTCAAAGACCTTGGACTATTTCAGGTGATAGTCTTGGATCTTTAGGCAAACATCATAGATCTCAGATGCTTTATTGCATGATTCCCATCATGTGGGCAAAACCCCCTTCTTTCTGAAGACTCAATTAAGAAGTCTCGGAGCTGGGCGTGGTGGCGAACGCCTGTAATCCCAACACTTGGGAGGCTGAGGCAGGAGAATCGCGAGTTCAAAGCCAGCCTCAGCAACTTAGCAAGGCCCTAAGCAACCCAGTGAGACCCTGTCTCTAAATAAAGCACAAAATAGGGCTGGGGATGTGGCTCAGTGGTGGAGTGCCCCTGAGTTCAATCCCTGGTTCCAAAAAAGAAAGAAGTCTTGGAGTCAGGGCACAAACTGAGTAGAAATCATAATTTAAAAGGAATATGCATGAGAAGGAAAACCCCAGTAAACACACAATGGATAGGGTGAGGACAGTAGCTCGCGCTAATAATATTTTCTAGTAGGGGCAGTGAACCCATGAATACACGTTTTCTGTGCATGTTTGTTTCCTTCAAGTTGTTATACTGTCCTGTACACAGTGTAATTTACCTGTTTGGGTAAATTCTAAAGCTATGCCAGTCACAGTGGTCCACACCTGTAATCCCAGCAGCCTGGAAGTCTGAGGCAGGAGGATGGAAAGTTCAAGACCAGGCTCAGCAACTTAGCAAGGCCCTAAACAACTTAGCAAGACCCTGTCTCAAAAGAAAAAATAAAAAGGGTTAGGGATGTAGGTCAGTGATATAGAGGCCTTGGGTTCAATTCCCATTACCAATTAATTAATTAATTAATTAATGCCATCTCTAATTAAGTCCTATCTATAAATTCCTATTAAGTGCCTACTCTGGGCATGCAGTTGTGCTCCTGGGAGCTCAGTGATACCTAAAACACGGTCGTGTTCCCAACCCAGTAAGAGGTGAAGGTATGAGCTATGAACACAAATTCAATGATCACTGATTGACTCAAATATTTCATGAGAATCCTAGCCCAGCCTGTCCCCAGCCTGCGGGAGTTTCTGGTCTACTGGGGGAGACACAAACACAACTCCTCAAACAAATAAATCACAAGTTGTCTCAGTTGCTGCAAAGGAGAGGAAAGCAGCAGGAGGAGGAGGGACCAACCTAGGTAGCGTGTCTATCGAAGGCCCCTGGAAGGCGCCGATCCCAAGGTAGGGCCCTGAAGGGTGAGGAGGAGTTCGCTGGGCAGAGAGACTGGGAAAGAGGGCTCCAGCCAAGGACCATGGTTTTCAGAGCTCCAACCTGGGGAGGCTGGTGGAGCTGAAGGTCAGCTGAGGGGGTGTGTGGAGAAAAGGGGACCAAGTTAGGAGGGGCCTGGAGCATGCGAAGTCTTCCATGTGCACCGAGAGGCAGGAGAACATCAGGACCATGTGTCACCTTCGCAGCTAATTCATTCAGAGCAGGTACCAGGCAGGAGTGCAGGCTGGGGATTGGTTGGGGGTGGTTATGGGGCGCAACTTAATAACAGACAGCTCACCACTGAGAAGTCCAAATTTGAGAGTCTTTATTAAGCTGGCTGGCTGACTGTCTCACACAATGCCCCAAAAATGGCTATTGGGAGTACAGCCCCGACCATAGGGTTGCAGGGGTTCTTATACCAAAAATCACATTAATCACAAGTGTCTGTTGCTATGATTTGGAATTACAAACTAACATCATGAAATCATCAGCACAGGGAGAAGTGGATCAGAATGACCCTTACCTAGGTACAAACTAAAGAATGGTTACTAATGGTTACTTAACATAAGATTCAAAAGAGAGGGCTGGGGATGTAGCTCAGTTGGTAGAGTACCTGCCTCACAAGCAGAAGGCCCTGGGTTCAATCCCTAGCACCGGCCCAAAACGAAAGAGAACAATTTTCATCAGATAAGAATCACCATTTTGCATTGTTAAACATGTCATGCTAAGTGACTAATTATGGGTACAGAGGTGGGGCATTTCCATGGGAAAAGCTCATTTCCTACATAACATGGAGTCTCAGAGCAAAATGGAGTCTGTTTAGTCATTCATTGCCCATATAGCCTGGCCTGTAACGTTTCATGGAGCCAAATTTGCTAGTGCATCACAGGGGGCTCTTGCAGTCATCCAGGAGAGAAGCCGAGGTGGAGATGGGCAGATATGGATGGATTCAAGAAATATGTCTCAGGAACCAGCAGCGCTTGCTTCCTGATTAGAGTCACAGGTAGTGCAGGTTAGGGAAGAAGCAGAATAACTTCCAGGTGTCTAGTTTGATGAACCAATGAAGAGGGGACTGTCCTCTGCTATGGGGCAAAATGGAAGAATAGGATTTTTTTTTTAACGGTATAGGGAATTGAACCGGGGGGTGTTTACCACTGCACTATATCCCCAGCCCTTTGACCAGCTGGATTCTCCCACAAAACAGAGCATGAGTTGGCAGAGCACGCCAGACCCCTGTGTTTCCTGTTGAGAGTTTCCCCTGAACTATTTGGCAGGGTTAGGGTTAGGGTTACTAAGGTTACTAGGGCTGGTGTTAGAAGGTTACTTCTGCTTTTTGGAGGAAGTAGAAGATAACTGTGTAGCTGAATCCTACAAATGAAAATACAGATAGGATGCTTTTGGATGGAGAATAAAAGTCACTCTCAACCTTACACTTAGAGCTGGATCATTGATAAAACTATACTCATTATCAATGATAAACAGATTGTAAATTCTATAAAAGGCAGGCTCACAACCAGGTGCAGTGGCGAACACCTGTAATCCCAGCACTTGGGAGGTTGAGGCAGGAGGATCGTGAGTTCAAAGCCAGCCTCAGCAACTTAGCGAGGCCCTAAGCAACTCAGTGAGACCCTGTCTCTAAATAAAATACAAAATAGGACTGCGGATGTGGCTCAGTGGTGGAGTGCCCCTGGGTTCAATCCCCAGTACAAAAAAAAAAAAAAGGCAGGCTCACAGCATAGTTCCTCAAAGCAGAGCGATGCGCTCCGTCCTCTGGCTTGCTAAACTCCTGGTTCTTGCCACACTGCCTCGGGTCTGCCACATTATCCACTGGCCTTTGCCACCCAGCTGCCAGCTTCCTGACTTCTCAGGAAGGGGGTCCTTCATCTCTGGGGACCCACAGCCTGGAATAGAGTAAGGGTCCATCCAGTCCATATCCGTGGACTGAGAGCTACGGTTTGGATATGGTTTGAGTGTGTCCCCAAAGGTTCACATGCTGGAAGCTCGATCCCCAGCATAGTATTGAGAGATGGTGGACCTTTACTAGGTGGGACCTACTGAAAGGTGCTTAGGTGAAGGGAACCCTCCTCCAAAGGGACTGATGTAGTTCTTGCAGGACTTGGCTTAGTTGTTAGTGAGCCTGATTCCTCGTCCCTCTCCTGCTTCCTTGTTCACCCATTTCCTTCTGCACATGGCTATTTCCCTTTCTGCTTCTCCACCATGTTGCGATGCAGCCAGGAGAGGATCTTACCAGACACCGCACTGCTTGGATTTTCTAACCACCAGAATCAAGAGCCAAATAAACCTCTTTTCTTTATATATTACCTGGTGTCAAGCATTATGTTATAGCAACACAAAAATGGACTAACACAATTAGTGAATCCAATCTGCTTAGCCTTTAACATGTCCTTTCACCCTTCTAGACCTGGTGATTGCCCCAGTGCTAACCTCGGATCAATACAGCAGAAACAGACCAACATGTAACTCCACACTGCGTCTTTTTTAATGGCTTGCATAATTGTACTTTCTTTTCATGAGTTCTTTTCAACAGGCTCTGGATTTGATTCCAGAAACTGCAGCTGCTTCTATACCCACCCACTTCCCACCTTGGCCACCTAAATGCAGAGTCCCTTTGGTAGGGTCTACACAAACTCTGATGGAATTGCTTTCTGACACAAAGGACTAATGAGTTAACTGGCGGGTTGTGAGTGCCTACTATGCCTTAGGGATCAGCTGCACAGTACCTTGGGAGACAGGGTGATTGTCCTTCCTGCCAGGTCAGTGTCACTGGGGAAGAAGGCCGTGCACTGACCGGGGAATGCTGTCTTCTTCCAGAGGAAGACAGCTGTCCTGTGTGCCCGCTGCTGCCTCTGCTGCTTCCGGGGTTACTACTGGTGCTCCTGGCAATAATCCTAGTTCTGGTTTTTTGGCTACAACACAAATCCAAAGCAAGTAAGTTCCTCACCATTCTTTCCCCTGGGTTTGGGATATAGACAGCAGGGCGGAGGGTGAGGAGGAAGGGCAAGGGGGGCAGAATGGAATGTGGAGGACTGGGAGGGCTCAGTGGCCGCACACGTGTCTAGCATGCATGAGGCCCTAGATTCCATCCCTGAACCCTGAAAACAAGAAAACCCCAAAATAACAATTCCCAAGCAATGGAATGGGGAGAAAATGAGACACAGAGGAGACACAGAGGAGGAGGGTGAATAAGCGTGACTTCCCAAATGGCCCTCACTCGGTGTCGTCCCCACCTGCTTGGGCCTGCGGCTCGTGTGGTCGCATGGCCTCTCCCCAGAAGAGCCCCATGGGTGTCCTGAAGCTCTGCTGTCACCGGCTCACAATCCCTAATAATTTCTGCACTCTTTCTAAAGTCATTTTTTAAAAAATATTTTGTAGTTGTAGATGGACACAATGCCTTTATTTTGTTTATTTATTTGTATGTGGTGCTGAGGATCCAGCCCAGGGCCACACCTGTGCTAGGCGGCGCTCTGCCACTGAGCCACAACCCCAGCCCTCAAGTCATTTTTAAGTAATGGTAAAGTACACATAACACGAATTGGCCAGTTTAACTATTGTACTGCGCTTTGTTTTTTGTTTTTCCTGTTTTGCGCTGCTGGGATGGACCCCAGGGCCTTGCACCTGCTGGGCAAGGGCTCTGCCACCCAGCTGCCCCCACTAACCATTGTAAGCACACAGTTCAGCCATGTTGCTGCACAGCTGAAGCCACATCCACCTCCCCAGATTGAAACCCTGAACCCCCCAAACAGCCGGGCCTGTCCTGTCCTCCCCTGGCCCTGGCGGTCACCACTCTGTTTGGTGATTGCAAATGCGACCCCTCCAGGGGCCGCCGGAGTGGACTCATGCAGTAAGCTGTCCTTTGGGGTCTGGCTGATTTCACGTGGCGTCAGTCCTCAGGGTTCATGGGTGTGGCAGAGAGGGGCAGAATGCCCCCCGTGATCAGGGCAGAAGAACCCTTCACTGTGCGCATGTCCCACATTTTCCTGGGTGAACTGTCCCGTGAACAGCTCAACCATGAACTCAGGTGTAGGAATACTAGTATTTTGATCCAAGGCCCCTCCTGCCCATCTTGCCTGGGGCCCTGCACATCAGGGTCCTGGGTGCAAGCTCCGCACAGGCGGGGGCCTCACCTTGAAGCATCCGCCCTGGCAGAGCTCTTCCTCATTAGAGGCAGCTCTGCGCGCACAGCCATGAGAACAGCATCCTCCCTTCCCCAGCTCAGGGCTGCATCCGGCAGAAAACTCATAACGTCCCCAGTAAAAGCCTCAGTTACCGTTCTTCACTCGTCACCTCTTTGGACCTCCTCTGGTTCAACTTTCAAACTGGGCTTTTCAGGGGAGAATATCGAGATTTGCACAAGACACTTGGTGTCTCAGCACACAAACCAGCAAGCTGAGGGGTGCGGGGCGGGCTCCTTTGCCTCTGAGCCTCGGTGTTCTGGCCTGTAGCATGGGGCCGGGCAGGTGCTGTCAGAGAGAACTCCACACTGGTGAGAGAACTAAATGATAAATGGTAGGGCCTGTGCCTGCTTCCACTCCAGAGGGTCAGGGACTCAGCTGAAAATAGGCTGGGGCATCACTCAGCATGTAGAGCACGTGGTCAGAACACACGAGGCTCTGGGTTCAATTCCAAGATCAAAAATAAACAAGCCAAGTTGAAAATAAGTGACCTAAGTTCTACATCTCTTTTTTTTTTTTTTTTTTTTTGATACTGTGGATTGAACCCACTTAACCACTGAGCCACATCCCCAGCCCTTTTTATTTTGAGACAGAGTCTCATTAAGTTGCTGAAGATAAGTTTCTGAGGCTGGCCTCAAAACTGCAATCCTCCTGTCTTTGCCTCCCAGGTTGCTGGGATTACAGATGTATACCACCATGCCCCACTACATATCATACATTTTGAAAGCTCATCTCACTTTCCTATGAAAAACCCAGGTTCAAGCCAGGCGTGGTGGCGCACGCCTGTAATCCAAGCGACTTGGGAGGTGAGTCAGGAGGATCACGAGTTCAGAGCCAGCCTCAGCAACTTAGCGAGGCCCTAAGCAACTCAGTGAGACCCTGTCTCTAAATAAAATACAAAATAGGGCTGGGGATGTGGCTCAGTGGCCGAGTGTCCCTGAGTTCAATCCCTGGTTCCAAAAAAAAAAAGACCCAGGTTCTTGTAAAAGTGGCATGAATATTCTTCATTATTGCTGACATAGAACTTGCCTGGTCATTGAATAGCTCTTGAAGATGTGCCAATGCTTCTCAGACTCTTCCCTTCAGGAAGGAAAGAAAATGTGACCTGCCTTTTCTAATGTAATCGTTTTTTTGTTTTTTTTTTTGGTACCAGGGATTTGAACCCAGGAGTGCTTAGCCACTGAGCCACATCCCTAGCCAGGGTGGGAAGAGAACATCAGGAGGGGCCCTGGCTTGGAGGAGCAGGTGCTTTGGATAAATGTAGGGTTTCCCCTCATTAGACATCCGTTTAGGCCACTGGTGCAGCCGCTCTTTCTTTTAGAACTTAGGAGAATTCTACTTCTTGGCAGAGGAGATAAGGAGCAGGGAAAATGTGACCAAATCCATCCAATTGAACCATTCTGTACCCACTTATGTAGGAAAAGCTATGAGAGAGGATGTGCCCAAGGATTCCAGAGACATACCCATGGGAGGTGAATTGTACATGAACATCTGTAAAACTCCAACAGGTGAGAGACCTTTGGCGAGTGCTTTGGTAGGTTTGGTTGGTGGGTTTGGGGTTCTTTTGGCTTTCGAAGGTTTACCAGACCCACGGGTGAAAATGGAACCAAAGGAACGGAGCACAACGTCTCCCTCCTGCCCAACATCCTGTCTCACCCAGGGGCCATGACCAGGTAAAATCCTCCCACTGATATCCTCTTGAGTCTGCTGGTACCTAAACCAATGGCAAAGATGGCATGTGACAGAGAGGTCATTCTATATCTGGGGTTTGTTTTTTTCTTTGTTTTTTCCACTTTAAGATATCTTGGAGGGGGTTTTTTTGTACAAGTTCAGAATGATACACACTATGTTCCAAAGTCCTTCGTGATTATTTACTCATTTATTGGCCCTGGGGATTGAACCCAGGGATATTTTATCCCTGAGTTACATCCCAGTCCTTTCTATTTTTTTAAACGGGTTCTAGCTAAGTTGCTTAGGGTCTCACTAAGTTGCTGAGGCTGCCCTCAAACTTGCCATACTCCAGCCTCAGCCTTCCAAGCAGCTGCGATTACAGGCTTGTGCCGCTGTGCCTAACTGCCTCTTAAAAAAAAGTATTTTAATTGACAAATAAAAATCGCATATATTTATCATGCACCACGTGTTGTTTTGAAAGACCTGCATTACTCGGCTGGAACCCCAGGGCCACACGCTCACTCCACCACTGAGCTGCACCCCAGCCCGGTACGCACTGCGAATGGCTCAGTGCGGCTGTGAGCGTGACTTCACATGCTGTCATTTTTGCTTGGAGAGAACACTTCAATCCTGCTCCCTTAGTGATTTTCAGGAATCCGGGACCTTGCTGTCACCCATATTCTGCAAGCTGTGAAACGCACAGTCACCTCCCAGGCTGGGTTTCATGGTGGAGGAGACCCAAGGCCGGGAGCTCCATCGCGCCCCCTCGGGCGCTGGGCCGGGCGTGGCGCTAAGCGGTTCACCGGCCCTAACACACACCGCCCGCTCCCCACGTAGGTCTTTCCCGTTTTGCAAATGAGGAATCCGTGCCAGACTTGGAGTCAGGCGGGGTGATCCCGTAGTCCCAAATGATAGGTGCTTTGCGCAGAGTCCAGGAGCTCCACGCCACTGCCCCCGTGTGGCCAGAGAGTCAGAGAACTGGCCCAGTAACTCCCACGCCTTGTCTTTTGCCCAGGGACAGAACACACCAAGGAGATCCATTACGCCACCCCAGTTTTCCAGAAGGTGGCACCAGAGAAGCCAGGTGAGCCACGGAGGTGGGGAGCTGCTGTTGACAGACCAGGGTCCCTGTGATGTCACCACAACCAGGGGCTTTGGGCCCAAGGGTAGGGTGGTTGGGGGCCACAGGTACACCCAGGAAGCCAACAGTACCCACGGTAACTGCTCTTAAGGAATCTCATCAGGAGATGGAACAGTGGGAAAGAGGGAAGGACCGGGTGGGGAATGTCCTATAAAAAGTCCCCAAGGGAGGATGCAGGGTCACTACTACATTTTCAAGAATAAATGTTTTGCTGGGTGCAGTGGCACAGGTTTGTAATTCTAGAGACTCAGGAGGCTGAGGCAGGAGGATCATAAGTTTGAAGTTAGCCTCAGTAATTTAACAAGATCCTCAGCAACTTAGTGAGACCCTGTTTCAAAACAAAAAGGGGGTGCAGCTCAGTGGTAAAGCGGCCCTGGGTTCAATCTCCAGTGCCAAATAAGTAAATGATTTAAACACAGTCGTGGTTCTAACCTCCTAGAAACAGGATTTCTTTTAGAGCCCCTCTGTTCACATATCCTAAATTTACTGAATTGCTGGTATGTTCTGTTTTATATTTCAGAAGCCTCTCGTGATCATTTCACTGATTATGCTTATTCTGAACTCACCTTCTGAAATTTAAAGAAGCCAACTTCATCTCAGTGTCAGACACTTTCTAGGAAAGCTGATTTCAATGAAGAAAAAGTAGTCTCGTTTGGTGTTTGAAATGTCTAACTGGGTTACCTAAAGTGAATCCCACTGGGGGCAGGGAAGAGGAAAAGAAAGAAGACGGGCAACTAGATGACACGATGATTTCATTTCAAGATTCTTAATTTACTTGAGCGCCATGGCACATGCTTGTAATCCCAGCAGCTCAGGAGGCTGAGACAGGAGGATTGAAAGTTCAAAACCAGCCTCAGCAATTTAGCAAGGCCCTGTCTCAAAATTTTAAAAAGGTGGGGGACTGGGATGTAGCTCAGTGGTTAAGCACCCTGGGTTCAATTCCTGGTCCTCCTCCCCGCCAAAAAGATCCTTAATTTAATTACATCTACAAAGACCTTTTTCCCCCAAATAAAATCCCGTTCACACGTTCCAGGAGTTAGGACACAGACTTATGTTCTTGAGCTGTCACCAGTCAAGTCATCATGGGGGACAGAATGATCTCTAACCTGAGTGTCTTCTTCTGGGAGTTATGAGTAAAGTAAAATAAAAGTTGACAGATGTTTCTAGTGTCCCAGGCAAGCAGAACAACTTGACCAAAGTATCGATGCTCTGTTCTTCATTCGGGGCTGCCTGAACCCCAGTCCTGATTGTTCCTAGCAATGAACCTCCAACCAGATGACCATGTCCTGTTCCATGGAGGCTCTCAGGGATGGTGTTATTAACTTGCTCTTATAAGTGAGGAGCCTCAGAAGAGTAAAGCTGTCTTGCAAGGTCCCCACAGCCTGGTAAGTGGTGAACTGGGAGCTCAGTCCTAGCCAACGGCAGCAGAATGCCTCCTCAGGGTGGCCAGGAGTGAATTTAAAGACTTTGCTGCCAGGAAGCAGCAGCCATGAGCATCATTCCTCACTTTCTCTGTTGATATTTTTATTTATGGAAATCAGTATATTATAGAGGCTGAGCATATGCGGTCCCAGAGTCAGACCCGGTCTGAACCTAGGCTCAGTCATGTGCCGTGTGACTCTGGATAAGTTACTTAACCTCTCTGGGCTTCAGCGTCCTCATTTGTTAAGAAGGTGGATGGGAATAATACCCACATTGTTGTGAGAATGAACTCGGGGAGTGAATGCAAAGTGCCCAGAGCATGATCAGGTGTCTAGCAGAACCTCAAAATGCCAGCCGCACCAAGGGTGATGGTGCTCACTCAGGGACAGACTAGCCACTGCTGCCCTTGGAAACCTTTAAGCCTTCAACATCATAAACTTGGTGACCTGGCCATCACTGGCTTCCTCATCCACCTTAACTTGAGCTCCATTTAAAGTAGAGCCAGAGATAAGGACCAGGGAACAGGAGATGATCCCAGGGAGGAGGCGTGAGAGACAGAGGAGGGAGACAGGAAGGAGGAAAAGTCAACTCTGCGGCCATCTGCTCGGGGTCACAGGGGAAACTGAGTTGGAGTCCTTGAAGGCCTTCTGAGGTCTGGACGTCCGGACTGCCTCTCAGAGGCTTGTGTCGGAGGATGGACAGGGAGGCGCTTCATCCTCGGCGGCCTCCCGCTACTAGCTGAGGGCCACCAAAGCGGGTCCACCAGCCAGGGTCAGAGCCGCGCAGACAGCACAAGATGCGTGCTCTGCTCGGCCGCGACTCTGCCTGTGCAGCGTGGCTCCCGCTGGCAGCAGAGGCGAGACCAGGAGGGCACAAGGTGGTGCCCCTGCGCCAGTCCCAGCACCACTCAGCCGTCCCCCTGCCCACCTTGGAGTGGAACCTGCCACTGAGCATGCCAGCGGGTGCCAGGCACGGCCTCCCACAGGAAGATGGACGGCAGCAGGTCGTGGGGTCCGCCGTGGGGCTCCTGAGCTCCCTCCCCGTCATCCGTTCTTGATTTCCCCCACCCTCCCTGCAGCTCCAGATGGCTGGGGCCACCCAGACCTCCAACCCTATGGGGTCTGAGCCCCTGGCTGCCGTGCCCTCCTGGGGCGGTGGTTGCTGCCTTTGCTATTTTCTGTTGTCACCAGGCACAGAAGCACCAAATAGACATCCTCCTCCCTGCCATGGCGGCCACTCCATGGGGCCACCTGCAGTCACCCAACAAGTCACCCAACAAGGGGTTCTATCTGCTGGGTTAACTGCCTCTTCCTCCACACGTGTTCTCTGTGGGCATGGACAAGGGACACAAAGGTCCCCAGCTTTCTGCTCACTCCCACAAGTTCACCCACCCTCTCTTCCCCACATCCTCTGGACTCTGATCTTCTAACTCACTCCTTCTGGTCATCCGAGGATCAACCGTCTGTCCGAGCACTTGTCCGGGCGTCTGAGCACATCCTTACTGCAGACGCTTCTCCCTCCACACAAAGCGGATGACCCCACACACAGCTGGAGCGCCGCCTGCTGGGAAGAATCTTCCTTCCCTTCTGCCTGCAGGACCGTCTGACTGGGTCCAGCAGTGGCCCGTTTCTGATTCTCACCAGAATATCAAGCTGACCAAATTAAACCAGGTCGGAGTTTCCTTTGGCAGGTCATGGGTGTGAGCTGACTGAGGCCTTAGAGCCACCGAGGCAGGTGACAGGGGAGTCTGTACTCCTGCTCTGTGGACCTGCTCAGGCCCAGTGCTGAATGTCCCACTGCCCTCACATACAGACCTTTAGTTTCCCACCTGACGATCTCCCCCCAATGGGCATCTCTGGTCACAGTCACTTGTCCTGTGCTCAGGCACTTGCTCTCTTTGAAGACCCGGTGGCAGGCCAGGAGCTGCATTTTGAATGGTGAGTTGTCCTTTGGGGTGAGTCATTGCCTTGCTGTAGTACCCAGGTGACTCTGCTGGATGTCCCTAACTGATTTAGAGACAGTAGATCTGCCAGATCAAATGGCTTGAGTTCTACTCAAAACTAGCAGTCTCCCAACTCACCTGCATTTAAACGAATGGGAGCAGTACCTCCAAGTGTGGGCAACACCGCCTACAAAACTGGACCCAACGTGAGAAAGCTTGGACCAGTGCTTCGTTTATCAATGGCTTCCACGCATCCCCACTTAAATGGGCTTTCTGGGTCTCCTGGTATCGAGTCTCAGCTTAGACCGTGTATCTGATTGCTCCTGGAGTCCCCTGAATAGACTGTGGACTCCTTTCTTCAGTGTATAATTTCTCTGCTCAAGAGCTATAGAAGCTGGGTGTGTGGTACACACCTGTAATCCCAGTGGATTGGGAGGCTGAGGCAGAAGGATCATAAGTTCAAAGCCAGCCTCAGCAACCTAGTGAGACCCTGTCTCTAAGGAAAAAATATAAAAAGGGTTGGGGATGTGGCTCAGTGGTTAAGCGCCCCTGGGTTCAATCCCTACCCCACCCCCACAAGAAAGAAAGAAAGAAAGAAAGAAAGAAAGAAAGAAAGGAAGGAAGGAAGGAAGGAGGGGGGGAGGAAGGAAGGAAGGAAGGAAGAAGGAGCTCTAGGAAGCTTTGGGGAAGGATTGAAAGAATATTCATCACTTATACTTGCTGCTTAGTGAAACCAGTCTCCCTATTCAGTTGCTTTGGATCTTTTATTTATTTATTTATTTTGTATAAATAATATTGTCATTGGCTGCCTATGGCTCTTGCTTCTAGAAAGACCTGGGTCTCTTGGCCTAGGTCTCATCATGAGTCACAACCACTTTGGCCTTATCACCCGCTGACTCCCACACCTGGGTGCCACCAGTTAACCTCTGCTGTTCCAGAATCCTGCCATCCCCGTGGGCACCAGGCCAGCCAGGGCCACAGCAGCATCTCGGCTGACAGGGCAGCCACTGCCTAGGTCTTCCCCAGTGCCAGTGCATTTGGATTGCTCTACTGAAGGAATTGTCCCGCAGGCCCCCTGAAGAGCTGGTCCCCTGGTGTGTATTCCTGTCTCCCCGAAAAAATCCCTGCTACATTCCTCCTTCTCAGAACCTTCTGACTCCCTCAATACTTTGCTCAGGCTCTTCTGACATTGTCACAGAATTTCCCATAGCCTGGCACTGTCCCGTGGAAATAAACTGTGGTCCATGTCAGCACTTTTGCATTTTTCCATAGCCATAATAAAAAACGAAAAGAAACAGGTGAAATAATAGCGATAATAATATTATAATTATCAATAGTATTTAAGTTATTTTATTATTATTATTTTGGCACTGGGGATTGAACCCAGTCACTGAGCCGAATCCCCAGTCCTCATTTGTTTTTATTTTGAGACACAGTCTCCCTGAGTGGCTGTGGGTCTTACTAAGTTGCTGAGGCTGGCCTTGAACTTGCAATCCTCCTGCCTCAGCCTCCTAAATCGCTGGGATTACAGATGCGTGCCACCATGTGCAGCAAAACAGGTGAAATTAACTGGAATCATGTATGTTATTTAATCCACTATATATCCAAAATCTTATCATTTTAGCATGTGCCACAATGTGGCGTTGCTTCCAACCCACTGTGGCTGCTGTGCTGGGCTGCTTGGCTGTAGGCTATAGGCTCCTACAGGGCCCAGGCTTCAAGAAGTCGTCCGTGCGACAGGTTTTGGACCAGCTCCAGGTGTCCTTGGCATGACACTGACTCCAAGTCCTGATCTAGTCTTATGTTCTGTAGCCCCAGCTCAGCACTCTCAGCCACATTCCCCTGGGACCCGCTGGCTCCTGGCACACCCTGAGGCCTTGGGGAGGTAAGAAGTGGCTTCCCATGGCAGGACTGTCCTTCCCCACTCGGGCTCTGCTGGGACACAGCCCTGATCTATGGGGGAGACAGGGATGGATCTTAGAGAATTCTGAGAGGCAAAGAGATGGGGGTTGCCAGGGGCTGGAGGCAGAGGGGTTGAGGACGACTGTCTAATGGGCATAGACCTTCAGTTTGGGAAGATGGAAAAGTTCTGGAGATGGGCAGTGTGACAGTGCCCAACCTCACAACTGTATTTAATGTCACTGAATTGTGGACCTAAAACTGGTTAGGAGGATAAATTCTGTATTATGTGCATTTTAGCACAACAGTGAATAAAGCTATGAACCATCTGCCTCACGTGAAGCTTTCTAATGGCGAAGGGAGGGTGCTGTCCCCAGAGGGCTCAAGGGAATTAGGAATGTCACAGTCTCTAATGTCCACATCTCAAAGCCTGCTCCTTCCCTGTCATGCCTGAGGGGAGAGAACTGCTGGGTGTGCCCATGGGGTTCCACGGTGGCACTACCTTTGATCAAATCCTGGGCCTGCTGTGGGCACCGCCTACCCCTTGGCTTTGGGAGACGAGGCAGCTTTAGATGGTGCTGAGGAAGCCCTCTAGGTTTCCTGGTTTGCCCTGAATCAACAGCCTCTCATTTTCTCCTTGCAAAGCTTCTAATGTAGGTAAGAGAAGCAACCAGCACCGCATAATTACCATGCTCCCAACCTTTCAAGTGCTGGAGCGCTGGCACAGCCCTGTGCTCCCCTTCCCCCGCACCTCCCTCTGCACTGCAGGGGAAAGTCTTAGGGATTGTGAAGCCTTGGCATGCTAAGGGACCTCACGCCCCACTCACCACCCCCTAGGGAGCCCTTGTGGCATCTGGCCACCGAGGCTGCTTCCTAGGCTCTTCTGACCCACTTTTCCTGAACTGGACTGAAAGCAGAGCAGAGCTAAGGCCTCCTGAGCACATAGCTTACCTGGGAGGTGCACCCAGGAAGGGGCCTCGGGGACGCAGGAAAGGCAACAGAAGGGTCTGTTGTTCAGTTGGGCACTGAAGGGGGTGGATCCCACTAGAGCCTTCTGGAAGCATGGAAGAGGCTCTCAGAATTGTCCACTTGAGTATCAGTGGTGAGAGGCATTGATGAACTGGTTTCCAAAGCCTCTTGTTTGAAGGAAGCCCCAGGAGGGGAGATGCTCCTCCATCTCTGGGCTCTGCACGTGGGCATCCCAAGCAGGCCTCCTTTGGTGTCTAACTCCATGGCGCCGGCAAAGCCGCAGGACAGAAAAAACGATGTGTTTTGTGTATTTGAAGGAAGAAGTCTAGGTGCAGAGTAGGGAAGCCCTAGAGGCTGCTGGAATCAGAGGTGAGGCCCCGCGGTTGTGACACAGGGCAAGAGGGGGCTGATGTGCCTCTCAAGATTGCCTTTATGACAACTTAATAATGACAATGATCATATTGATGCCTACTGACCCCGCAGCGTGTTCCAAGTGCTTTGGTGCTTGTCCTCTTGTCATCCCGTGACTGTTCCCTGAGGCTGGCGCTTATATTTTCCTCTTTTCATACAAAAAGAAACTAAGGCACAAGGTCACTCACTCAGGCAAGCCTGGTAGAGACAGGAAAGGAGCTTAGGGCGGAGGGACTGTGGAGCCCACATTTCTAACCACAGCGTCTTTAACTTTCTAAGATGTACACTTGGGTGTTCAGAGTGAGGTTTGTGGAACCTGGTCACCAGAGGGACAGGCAAGGTCAGAAAGAAAGCAGGGGAAGGCCAGGGTGTAGCTCAGTGGTAGAGCCCTGCGTTCCGTCCTCAGTCCTGAAAGAGAGAGACAGAGAGGGAGAGAGCAGGGCACAAGGACCTGGGGACCACACACACTCACTGAAGGTCAGTCAAGGGCACAACCAGTGGGAGGAGAGTGCGGGAGAGACAGCAGCCAAGCATGCAGAACCAAGTCTGGGAAATAGATTCCTACAGACATGGAGGCGGATGGAGTAGGTCCAGGCAGGTGGGGGGCGGTCAGGATCATGGGAGAAGCACAGGCCTGCAGCCAGGCACCAGGACACATGCCTGCACAGGCAGGCCCTCGTTGGGTGGCAGGATGCTGGCTTCTAGAGAGTTCTGACCAAAGAATAAAATAACATCATCCTGAAATAACAATATCTACCATTCTGAAGAAAATGTTCTCTGTTCCCAGACTTCTGACACCAATTGTGTGGGATTTTTCCCACGTCCACAACCAGCTTTCCGAGCCTCGATGCCCACTGGCGCCTAATGATTCAATGCACTTCTGACGCTCACCTCTGGGAGTTAATAGGGCCCAGGTTACAGGCTCAGGCCCACAAGGCTGCCCTTGTTTCAGAAGCCAGTTGAAAGTCTGGGCCTCATGCACTGCTGACCAAATGGCTACAAACTGGACCCCCAGTTTGGTTCCTGCCACCCCTTCCTAAGGTGGGGTAATTTGCTAGAATGGCTCACAAAACTCAGGACAAGTTTACTTCCTATGCTGCTTCATTATAAAGATCAGAAAGGATAAGTTCTTGGGCGGCTGGCTGCAAAGGACAAGTTCAGGGGAGTCCAGAGGGCAGGGGTTTCTGTCCCCATGGATTGGAGGGCACCACCCTCCCAGCACGTGGATGCTTCCACCAAGACATGCCATGTCCTTCAGTGTCCAACAGCCCCCAGCCTCTCCTGGTCTTCGACACTTTTGAAGACATCAGGCCAATTATGGTGGGTTTGTTTGTTTCTTGGTACCAGGGGTTGAACCCAGGGGCTCTTAACCTCTGAGCCTTTTAACCAGCCCTTTTTTATTTTGAGACAGGGTCTCACCAAGTTGCTGAGGCTGGCTTTGAACTTTCGATCCTCCTGCCTCAGCCTCTGGAGCCTCTGAGACCAATTATGTTTTAATGTCCCTCACTTTGAGTTTACCTGATGTGACTGTGATCAAGACTTGGGATGAATTTTTGGCAAGAATGTTAGAGGATGCCTGGCTCTTCTATTGTGTCCTCCTGGGCAGCGCGTGGTATCCATTTCTCCCATAACTGGTGATTCCTTTGATCACTTGCTTACAGGGATGTCCGCTGCTTTTCTCAGATGAACACACCACATTACATCATTAATTATAGTATTTCATAATAATTAATATTTTATGGAAAGGCACTTTTTTTTTTTTTTTTGGAACCAGGGATTGAATTCAGGGACACTCGGCCACTGAGCCACATCCCCAGCCCTATTTTGTATTTTATTTAGAGACAGGGTCTCACTGAGTTGCTTAGGGCCTCGCTAAGTTGCTGAGGCTGGCTTTGAACTCGCGATCCTCCTGACTCAGCCTCCCAAGTCGCTTGGATTACAGGCGTGCACCACCACGCCCAGCTTGGAAAGGCACTTTGACATTACGTGAACATGCTATTTATCAGTTTGGAATCTGTTATCCTTTGTCATGTTTATCTTTATGGAATCATGGATTCCTAATTTATTCAATAAATTATCATCCATTACCGTCATTATTTACTATTTATATTTTTATGGAGTTATGAATTTCTGTTTTATCCAATAAGCCCATTTATCCATTATTCCCATCATTTATTAGGATGCTCAGATTGCCCTAGATGGACTAGCAGGGTCCCCTCCAAGCTGGCCTCTGGGTCCTTCTGACATGTTCCCATCATTCTCTGAACATTTCCTTACTTTCAGATTCATCTTGTACTTGTTTGTCCTGACCCAACTCTGCAGTGATCCATTTTTCCAGAGCCCTGGTTTACTCCAGGTGAGCTCTATATTTAGAAACCCAGTTCTGAGCTCTAACTATGATCATGACTCTCAGGGTGCTGCTGCTTCTAGACCCTTCCAAGGGTCAGAGCTTAGCAATATATTTATGTACATATTTACATTTACATCTGGCTGTATTTCTATGTCTCTATCTACAGTGAAAACCACGGGTTTACACTGACATCGCCCATTCCAAGCCAATACCACGGCGCATTCTAGTTTTCTCCCTAATCTATAACGATCTTGACTATGAGGCATGGGGCTCCCAACACCCTCAGCAGATATATCGACTTTCGTCAGTGGCCCTGTGTATAATAAATCTCCAGGGTAGACACCCTCTGCATACCACTTGGACTGGACACCCCACGCCCCCACATCAATGTCCCCTTCTGCAGAAGTCCCTCCACTTTCTCAGGTTCCAACATCTGAGCCAGAACCACCACCTCACGCCACAGCCATTCTCACCCTGCCTGGGCTCTGGCACAACGACCTCTCCGCACCCCACTCAGAATCCAACACCCAGTCAGGCCTTGGTCACCACCAGGACCCTTCACATGGACACCCCTCCTGGCTGCCCCTCCACGACAACACCCTTGCCACTCCATCTGGGCTCTGGCACCTGCCTCCTCCCTTCCCCCTTGCAGAACTCTGTGCCACTCAAAGGCTCCAGCTCCACAGTGGGATGGCCCTGAATTGTGTAGACACCCAGCACCCTACTCCCATCATGCCCCGTGTGGCCTCCCGTCCCCCTGAAGGACCCTAACACCCAGCTCCTGGGACTGTGGTTCCACTCCCCCTAACTGCCACCCAGAGGCTCCGCCCCACCTGATGACCTCTGGATTGAATCCAGGAAGGGAAGAGGAAGAGGGTCGCCTGAGTTTTTCATTCAATAGCCATGTTTTTCATGTTGGTTCTTTTGCAAATCATACATTCTTTACAATTTTTTGTTACGAAATGGAGCACACATTATCTGAAAATGCATACAGATATGTGTACAGTTCAATGAATTCTATACAGGAAGCACTTGTGAGCCCTCCATAGTGGGGTAGAATGTCGCAGGAACCACTCCCCAGTCCCAGCCCTGTCCCAGCCCTGTCCCAGCCCTGTCTCCCAGCTCAGCTCCTGGTCATGGGAGTCACTTCCTTGCTTTCCTTTAGACAACACGGTGCCATCTTTAGTTTTGTCTGGTTTTGAATGCAATGTAAGGGATCACATGATCTTCACCCTTCTATGCTCAACATTGTGTTCGAGTCACCCATGTTGCTCCTTGTGGCTGTGGTTCATTTCTTTCCATCGATACACTGTATTCCATTGTTAGAATATACAATGATTTATTTATTCTACAACTGGGCTGGTGTCCTTTGGGGCTGTCACTCTGCTGTGAATACCCTGGTGCTGGCCGTCTCCAGACGCCCATGTGCATGCAGCTGGCACGTGACCCAGGAATGGCCTGAGTGGGTCCTGGGTCCTGGGTGTGCTTATCAAGTCAAGCAGATAAAGCCACATCACTTTCCAGGGCAGTCCCCCACCTTCACACACCCACCGAGTCTGGAAGTCACCATTCCCTATGTCTGAACCAATAGTTGCTGCTGCTCATTTTAATTCTGGTCATTTTTAGGGGTATGTAGTGGATCTTCACTGTGATTCTATTTGCTTCTTCTGGTGACTGATAAGGTTGAGCACTTTCTCCCATGTTTATGTCACTTGGATTTCTTCTTTTACCAAGTGCCTGTTGCAGGATCTTCCTCTTTTTCTCCAGGGATATTTTGATTTTTTTCTGATCTTTATTATTTATTTATTTATTTATTTAATTATTATTATTTTGGTGTTTTTGGTACCAGGGATTGAACCCAGGACACTCAACCTCTCAGACACATCCCCAGCCATATATATATTTTTTTTAAATTTTGAGACAGGGTCTTACTACATTGCTTAGGGCCCCACTAAGTTGCTGAGGCTGGCCTTCAACTTGCAATCCTCCTGCCTCAGCCTCCTGAGCTGCTGCGATTACAAGTGTGCGCCCCCACACCCAACAATCTTCTGATTTTTAGTTGTCTCCCACTCTGTAGCTTGATATATATTTTTTTTTTACTCTTAATGGTGTTTTTGTTGAAGTTTTAAGAACTTAAAATGCACAGTGTATGTGGGTCCAGATGAAATAGTCTTCACCTGAGGTCATAAAAGTAGGATTCTCTATCACTATCTTACAAAAGCTTTTTTTCATCTACTTTTCTTTTTTTTTGGTACCAGGGATCAAACCCAGGGGCATTTTGCCGGCCGGGTGTGGTGGCACACGCCTATAATCCCAGCATCTGGGAGGCTGAGGTAAGAGGATCACGAGTTCAAGGCCAGCCTCAGCAACTTAAGGAGGCCCTAAGCAACTCAGTGAGACCCTGTCTCTAAATAAAATACAAAATAGGGCTGGGGATGTGGCTCAGTGGCCGAGTGTCCCTGGGTTCAATCCCCGGTACAAACAAAACAAAACAAAACAACAACAACAAAAACCCAGGGGCATTTTACCACTGAGCCACATCCCCAGCCCTTTTTATTTTAAGACAGCTGAGGCTGGCCTCAAACTTGGAATCCTCCTGCCTCAGCCTCCCAAGTAGCTGGGATTACAAGTGTGCTCCACAGTGCCTGGCTATTTTCACACTTCAGTCTACATCCAGCTGGAAGTGCTTCTGTGGTGAGACCAGGTTGGCTCCTGTTCCTTTCTCCTCCCACGAACATGCCCAGTTGCTCCGGCACTATTTACAGGAAAGACTGTCCTTCCCCCACTAAACCACTGCGTCATCTTTGCCCCAGTCCACATCCACGTGGGTTCCTTCCTGGATTTTAGGCTCTGCTTCAGCATTTTACTTAACTGCTGTAAAATGCGTCTTGCCACCTGGACGAGCAGACCTCTCCACCTGTTCCCAGGCACTGTCTTAGCTCCTCCTGGCTTCTGGTATTTCCACATCCTCTTCAGAGTCAGTCTGCCATTTCTTAAAACTAAATGGACCCTGATGGGGGTTTCAACTGATATTTGGGGCTCACAACCATTTCTACCATACCGAGTCTTCCAAGCTACAAATACGATGTGCCTGACTTTTTGTGTATGTCTCCTTCACTGCTCTCAGTAGCTTGTCATCATTTTCTGCATGAATATCTCACACATCTTTTGTTAGATGTATTCCTAGGCATTTGGTATTTTGACACAATGGGAAATAGTATTTTTATTTTTATTTATTTATTTGTTTTGAACTGGGGATTGAACTCAGGGGCACTCTGCCACTGAACCACATCCCCAGCCCTATTTTGTATTTTACTTAGAGACAGGGTCTCACTGAGTTGCTAAGGGCCTCGCTAAGTTGCTGAGGCTGGCTTTGAACTCGTGATCCTCCTGACTCAGCCTCCCGAGTCGCCTGGATTACAGGCGTGCGCCACCATGCCCAGTGGGAAATAGTATTTTTATTTCATGTGACTGATATATAGAAACACAGTATTTTGGGAGGTCGACTTTGTATCCAGCATCCTTGCTAAATTCTCTTTTTAATTGTAATCCTCTGGAGATTTTCTTACACTATCATTGCTGCCTGGGCCTCAGCTGCCTCCCACAGAGGAACTGGAGGCCGGAGTGGAGGGCAGAGGTTTGCCAGGACAGGTCTTGCTTCTCTGCCGCACCACCTCTCCCTCCTGCTCTTCACATCCCCTGCCCCAGTGGCAAGGCAACTGTAATTTCCTAGGCTTCTGAACTCACCAAATAGGAGGAGGGTTATGATGCAGCTTGTTTTTATCTTTGTGGTGCTGGGGATGGAACCCAGGGCCTCATGCATGCCAGGCAAGCACTCTACCATGGAGCCACATCCTCAGCCCGTAATGTGATTCAAGAGTGTCAGTTAGCGGGTCCAATTGCCTATGCCTGTAGTCCCAGCGACTCAGGAGGCTGAGGTGGAAGAATTATGTGAGCCAAAAATTTTAGACCCACCTGGGCAATGTATCAAGAACCCATCTCAATAAATAAATAAACAAACAAGGCTGAGACAGGAGGATCTCAAGTTCAAGGCTAACCTCGGCAATTTAGCAAGGGCTTGTCCCAAACAAAAATTACAAAGGACTGGGGATGTAGCTCAGTGGTAAAGTGCCCCTGGATTCAATCCCCCAAAACAAAACAAAACATACAAGTTGTATGCTACATCATTCTTTATAACAAAATTAATTCGGATTGCTCAATAATTAAAACATTTAAAGTGAAGTCATAGAAATATGAGACAAAAACAAGGAGGATTGAAAAATTCATCTTAAACCAGGCATGGTGGCACACTCCTACAATCCCAGTGGCTCAGGAGGCTGAGGCAGGAGGATTGCAGTTTGAGGCCAGCCTCAGAAATTTAGCAATGCCCTAATCAACTTAGTGAGAACCTGTCTCAAAATAAAAAATTAAAAGGACTGGGGTAAATTGAACCTAGTGGTAAATTACCTCTGGGTTCAATCCATAGTACCAAAAAAAATTAAAAATGAAAATAATCTTAAAATGGAGAAGGCTTTCCTTGGCATGACCCACAATCATAAAGGACATTTGATTAGATAAACTATTTACAAATTATATTTAAAACAAAAGCCTAAATTAAGTCACAGGAATAACTAGGGGAAAACATTTTGAGCTCAGGTCTCAGATAAGGGCAAAGTTCCATAATGCATAATGAGCTCTTCCTACTCATTAAGAAAAAGACCAGGGTGTTAGTCACGTTTCTGTCTCTGGCAAAATACCTGAGGAAACAACTTGAAAGATGAAAGATTTGTTGTGGCTCACGGTTTTGAGGTTTCAGTCCACGGTTGCTCAGCACCCTGTCACTTGGGTTTCTGGTGAGGCAGAACAACTTGGCAGGGAGCCAGAGCAGGGCAGAGCTGCCCACCTCGTGGTGGCCAGGGAGCAGAGAGGGAGAGAGAGAAAGGGCTGGTGATAAAATAAACCCTTCAAAGGCGCGTCCCCAGGTCCCCAGGTCCACCTCCCTCCAACTGGGCTCACCTGATGTTTTCATCATCTCCCAGTCCCCATCAGCTGGGGAACAAGTCTTTGGGGGCACTTTAAGATCCAAATGATAACAACCAACATTCTATAGAGCTCCAGGGAAAGGCAGTGTCCGCAGGGTGAGGCCAGGGCAGCACTGGGCTGAGCAGTGGCAGGCGGTGTGGTCTCCAGGGCCCTCCACCTCTGGTCCTGCTCCCACTCCCAGGGATGGAGGATTGCAGCCCGAGGAGCTGCTTGCTCTCAGCGCTGCCTCTCTCCAGGGCTGTCGAGGGGAGAGCTCACCTGAGGGGTGATGGGCAGTGGATTCCTGATGCCTGGGGCTGTTTCCCTTTCTCTCCTAACTGCCCTGGAGGGGAATGGACTAGTTCCTTACCTCTGACCCTTTCCCAGGACACACTACCAGAGACAGTGGCTGAGCTCTCCGGGACATTTGGATCCGTCTCGTCCCGTGGGAAGAGTGCAGCTGGGAAAAGGCCAGGGCATGACCGTCCAGAGTGCAGAGCCCAGATGGGGATCCTCTGCCTGGTTTAAGAAGGTATTGCCACAGCCCCCTTGCCCTGGCCACCATCATGGGGCCACCATCAGGAGCCCTTCACTTGTCTCCCTGCTCCTTTACATTTTCTCCAATGATTTTTTTCAAACAAATGATATGCCCCTTCTCTGCTCCAGTGGTCCCCTCCTGTCCCAGTGGCCCTTGTGGAGGGATGTGGCCCCTGACATCCTCTTGGATCTCATCTTCCACCTGTCTCCCCTCTGCTTGCTCTCCTCCAGCTTCCTGGCTGGCTTTCTGCTCCCTGGCAATTCCAGGCCTTCCTCCACCTGGGTGCGTCACTCTCGCTGTCCAGAAAACTCCCTGGTCACACTGCTGGCTCCTGGGCATCCTGGGAGGCCTTCCCTGATCCCCTGCGTAGAGCTCCCTGCTCAGCTCCTTACCCAGCCCATCACCTGCCCCACTTCTTTGTCACTCATCCAGAACGCCTGCGTCAAGCCCCTGCCTGCTCGTGTCTCACCTGCCCCTGCTGATAGGCCCTGGTCTGTTTTGTTCACTAAGACATCCCAGAACATTTGGGGAATGAAGAAAATGCAGTCGTCCCTCAGTATCTGTGGGGATTGGTTCCAGGATTCACAGATGCTCAAGTCCCTCATCGATGACGATTTGTGTGCACGTTCTCCCCTGTGCTTTAAGTCAGCTCTAGAGGATGGACACCCAGGACAACGTAAATACTATCATAATTGTTATTTAGGGAATAACAACAAGGGGCGGGGAGAGTATGTTTAGTATAGAGGCAAGGTGAGTCCTTTTTTTTTTTTTTTTGAACCAGGGATTGGGCTCGGGGACACTTAGCCACTGAGCCACATCCCCAGCCCTATTTTGTAATTTATTTAGAGA
>JAJEJO010000490.1:101972-115993 GCA_020662805.1 Glaucomys volans
CCTGACTCAGCCTCCCAAATCGCTTGGATTACAGGTGTGCACCACCGCGCCCGGCCCTGAGTACTTTTAATCCACGTTTGGTTGAACCCATGGATGAGTTCCAACCTGTGGATACAGAGGGGCAACATCATGACTCAGGAGAAACACACAGTCCCTGGTATTTAAATTGGAGAAATTTCTATGCTTCCTCAAATGAGGACATACTATAAACATAGCAGGCCACGGTCTTCAAGAACATTCCGATAGCTATTTCATAGGACTGTTTTTCTGTTCCCACCTTCGATACTGGAGGTTGAACTCAGGGGTGCTCTACCACTGAGCTGCATCCCCAGTCCTTTTTGTTTTGGGGGACAAGGTCTTGGTAAGTTGCCCAGGCTAGTCTCACAGTTGTGATCCACCTGTCTCAGCAGCCGAGTAGCTGGGATTACACGTGGGCACCATTGCACCTAGCCTCACAGAAGGGTTTCTAACAGCAGTGTGGAATAATACACCAATAAGAAAAAATTTTAAAGTTCATACATTTTTACTTTCTGAAAATATCTGTGAACATAAAAATATATTAAAAGCATCTGGATTGGGAGTTCTGTCCAGGTATGCAATGCTCAATCTAAAAAGGTTTACTACTGAGGCAGTCTAAAATGGCACGAGGGGACATTTTGGGGTGATGAAAATGTCTTGTTGTCCTTGTGATGGCAGTTACTCATCAAAACTCATCAATCCGCCGGGCACGGTGGCGCACGCCTGTAATCCAAGCGACTCGGGAGGCCGAGTCAGGAGGATCGCGAGTTCAAAGCCAGCTTCAGCAACTCAGCGAGGCCCTAAGCAACTCAGTGAGACCCTGTCTCTAAATAAAATACAAAATAGGGCTGGGGATGTGGCTCAGTGGCCGAGTGTCCCTGAGTTCAATCCCCAGGACCAAAAAAACAAAAACAAAAACAAAAAAAACCTCATCAATTTGTGGAAATAGGTCAATTTATATAAATTATACCCCTCCCCTGTGCTAGGGCTTGAACCCAGGGCGCTCTACCATTGAGTCACAGCCCCAGCCCTTCTTTTCTATTTTGAGACAACTACTCAAGAGGCTGAGGCAGAAGGACTGGAAGTTTCAGGACACCCTCAGCAACTTAGCAAAACCTTGACTCAAAATAAAAGAAAAAGGGCTGGGGATGTAGCTCAGTGGTAAAGAGACTTTGGGTTCAATCCCTAGGACTGCAAAAACAAAGAACAAAAAAACCCTCTTCAATCCCAATAACAAAACCCATTTCAGACAGTTAGATATCCCAAAGGATAAGCTACATTTTACTAAATCAGTGCATTCCCATTTTCTAAGACAGTGACTGGTCCTGGACCAACTGCCACATGGCCTAGTTCTGATCAGTGAGATATAATGAGATCTTCTGATAGGAATGACTTGGAAAACTCTTATTTTCTTAACTAAAATGGGAAGAATCTTCACTGGCTAGCTCTTGTCTCCTTGACTTTCCTCATTAGAAGGTGGACAAGAAGGCTGGAAATGCAGCAGCCACCTGTGATCATGAGGTAATAAGCACAAAGAAAATGTCAACATACTGCAGATGGTGGTAAACCAGTGCCTGGGTCCCTGACTATCAGGAGTTACACTAACTTTGGACGGTTTGTCCCCTGCATTTCCTGTTATATGAGAAAAACAAACCTCAATTTGCTTAAACCAGTATAGTAGGATTTTTGTTTCTTGTAGCTTAACATATTCTTGATATGATGGAATACATCAAAAGTATAACAACAAATGAGTCAAAGCACCAAAAACTGTTCACTTCTGAGTGCAAAGGACTAAAAACAATCCAAATGAACATAAGACAAACGAATTAGGGAGTATTTATTATACAAATGTGAAAACCTATACATTCTTAGCGGATGATATATACTTGATTAAAAAGTCTTTTAATTTGGATATATGCATCATTTCCTTCATTGTGGTATCTCTACTTCTCAGATGTATTAATCCGTTCTCCAAAGTAGTTTCAGTAATCAAAATTGTGAAGAGGATACTCATTTCATCATACCTTAGAAAAGAGCAGTTCAACACATGAGCACAAACACACAAACCCACATTACCACAGCCCTGCCACTTCTAAACTCAAGGTCAGGGCCTGAGAGCTGAAGCAGAAAAACACAACATTTTTTATTTCTGAATCATATTCAAAGCAAAATTCCTAGAGTTTGTAATTTATTGTAATAGGGAAAGTCTTGAGAGACTAAAACAGGAGACAAACACTGGTGCCTCAACCCATCATTTGGGTGATACTATGGACGAACCTCATAATAACCTCAGTCTTTTGGAACTTGGCTGTAAGTCAAGAACAATGATTTTCAAGTCTAATATAATAAACAATGTTATAATAAAGATTAGGTATACAGCAAATTATACCAAATACATGCATTCTTTATAACTTAGCAGGCTAATAGTTTCTAATTCAGCAATCACTGAACATATCTACACTGGTCTTTCTGCTTACCAAGGCACACTATCTCATTAAATGCTTATTTTCTTTGTAGGATCCAATTAAAAACTATTTTATCTATTTAACTGTTTGTTATCTAACTTGTCCTACTAAAATATTAGCTTCAGAAGATCAGGAAACTTTGTCTTGTTCAGTATTACATCAAAGTACATAAGACACAGTAGGTGCCTAATAATAAAAATATGGATAAAAATATGTGGGGACAATAAAGCCTGAACCATATAAATAATAACTATAACTTGCTACAACCACATGACTCAAGGGATAAGATTTTAGAACCTATGAGGACTGGGAAGTTCAAGCAACATTTCTTCATTTGATATATGTTAAAACCATTAGTTGTTATATTTCTATTTGTAGAAAGCTATTTTGCTGCAGATATTATCCAGAAGGTAAATTTTAACAAGTTCAAAACACAAATTTTAAGAATATTTTACCTAAAAGACCCGAATTATGTTGAATTCACAACATAAAAAAAATTAAAAATAAATAAATAA
This sequence comes from Glaucomys volans, assembly GCA_020662805.1. Classification (NCBI taxonomy): domain Eukaryota; kingdom Metazoa; phylum Chordata; class Mammalia; order Rodentia; family Sciuridae; genus Glaucomys; species Glaucomys volans. Next base: position 104,971 of record JAJEJO010000490.1, read on the forward strand.
AAATATACCCAAAGGGAAAGAAGAATGAATCATTTTTATTAATAAAATAGCAGAACTAGCAAGATCAGATAAAGGGAGATCAATTAGGATATGATTCCAATAATCTAGACAAAAGATCCTGGAAACTTGGGTAATGACTGTGGAGACAGAGATGTGGACTCGACACCTCTTTAGGAGGCAGGCTGACGTCTCTTTGGTGCACCTGCATTTTGACCACAACCTGTCACATGAGGTCAGGTGTGGGATTTTCCACCTGTGAAACGTCAGCCCTCAGAGAGTTTCAAGTTTCAGACAGAGCATTTCAGATTTTGAAAATTAAAGTTAGGGGTGATCAACCAGTAGCCAGTTTCAGTCTTGAGCAATCTGGTGAGCAGAGGTGCCAATCCCTGAGCAGACTAGCACTCTGTGCTTGGACAGAATTCTCTCCCACTTAATCTCAGAATGAGCCAAAATGATAGCAAGGAAAGGCATCCCATTCATGTTCCTTGAGTTCTGATTCAACAAATGCATCTTATATCCGTAATGGCATCCCTGGTTGATAAACTGAGGTGCACATACTTCATGACATTAAGTTTGGGAACTGCACGCAGCATGCACTCAAAAACACCTGCTAGTAGAGTGAGCACAAGGCCCTGAGTTCCATCCCCAGCAGTGAAAAAACCAAAAACCAAAAACCAAAAACATCTGCTGCTCCTGCTGTAGAGATTAATGCATTTTGTCCCATCATCCCAGAGGAGAAACTTAAATTGAGCAACAGATACACCACATACGGCAACTTCTAAATTATAATGTTTCCAGAGGTCTATAGAGTCTTTTGAGAAAAGTACTAAGTGAATGATTACAGTGTTTAAAAAATATAATTTCCATATACATACGTGAAAATATGTATAAAAGATATATAAATTCTAGATTATAATTTCCAGCCTATTTTAGTACACCTGTGTCAATTTTGTTGAAATATTTTCAGAATTGAAAACTTGGGACTTAATGGGTTAACTTAAGGGCACATGGCTCTATAAAAGGAACAGTAAGGAAAAATTTTAAGTTATATATGTGCTTAAAGATTGATTTCAATTATCATTAACTAAAAACACATATAATCACTGGAAAAAACACATTTATTAATGCAAAGAAAATAACTCTTACTTTGAATAAAGTTGTTCCAATGAAGATGGTATGGTTTCCAAATATCCAGGCCACACAGAAATTCCACTTTCTAGTAATTCATTATATAGCCCTTGACAAATCTGAAGAAAAATATAGACCACAAATCATCTTCTTCAATCTCTAAAATGGGTAGTAAGTCAGGTGTGGCGGCACACACCTGTGATACAGCCACTTGAGAGGCTGAGGCAGGAGGACCACAAGTTGAGACCAGTCTAGACAATTGAGCTAGACCCTGTCTCAAAATAAGATAAAATAAAAAGGGCTGGGGGGCGGGTAGCTCAGTTGGTAGAGCATTTGCCCAGCATGTGCAAGGCCTGAGTTCAATCCACAGTACTGTAAAAATAAATAAATAAAGAGCCATTAATATCATATATATATGTATATGTATATACATATATATTTTTTAATCTTTATAGATTTATTTAGTGTTGACTTGAGGATGCAAGAAGCACCCATCTCACCCCTAGAGGACTTTCCACCTTTGAATAAGCCTTGCAGGGTCGGCAGGGAGATAAAAGCTCTAGAGTCAGATTATTCCATTCTAATCCCACTTTTGCCACTATGTGGGTTATTTTCTTTTTGCCTTTCTGGATCGATTCTTGGTCCTTTCTTGTGTCCCTTCTGTGTCCAGCAAGGCCAACCTCTTTGGACGGTATTACTCTAGCTCTCTTGCCCTCTGGCTTCTGTTAGGTCCACATATTAATGTTTGCAGTTACATACAGTGAACTTTATAAAGTGTATATTTCCTCTGGAAATGAAATTAAGCATTATAAACTGCATATTAAATGTAAATCTTCTGAGAGATATTTTTATATCAAATAAGAATTTTAATCATCATTATCATTCAAAACAAACCCAATTAAACCAAAACTGATTCTATCAGACAAAAAAACAGGTCCAAAGAGCAATGTTAACTCTAAACTCACAGGAGAGGTGAGAACTAAGCCCTAGGATTATGCTACCATTATCAAGAAGAGGGAAGAGCCAGGAGGAAAAAAATGAGAAAAATCAGCAGCATGGCATTCCAGAAGCCAACTACAAAAAATGTTCCAAGATGGGCTGGGGATATGGCTCAGTTGGTAGAGTGCTTGCTTTGCAAGCACAAGGTCCTGAGTTCAATCCCCAGCACAGCAAAAAAAAAAAAAAAAAAAAAAAAAATTTCCAAGAGAGTGGACTAGTTTTAGTGGCATGCTGGAGACAAAGTCTGACTGGAAATGGAAAAGTAATGATAATTAAATGACATAGTAAACCTTACTGTTTTCTCAACATGCAGTAGCAAAGCAAAACAAAGGAAAATTTATAACATTCAGAGAGAGCTTCCTAATCCTGGGCACTTCAGACACACGGGCTTTAGCCACGCCCCACCTCCCCCTCCTGTGACAATCAAAAATGCCTCCAGATATTACCAACTGTGGTCCCTGAGAGCAGTTTCCCTGAGAGCATTTCTGAAACCCCAGGAGCTTGAAGCTACAAGGGCTTGGGGCACAAGCCACTGTCCTCTTTGCTTGGTTCACTATGGCCTCTTTACAGACCTCACCAGGGTGGGTCTCAGTCCCCAGAAAGAAATGATGACAGCTGAAGGAATCATGGGAAAAAAGTGAAAACCAACCCCCTGGTTTTTCTCAATAATACTTAATCATTAGACCAGAGAGATTAGAAAAATCAAAATCACTGATCTAGATCCCTTGCTTATACTATCAAGTATTAAGTTAAAAGGGAAAGAGATAATTCATTAAACATCTGTACACATTATTTTAATTGCTAAAATTGTGTGGGTTTTTTAAAAAAATGATTTATTTATTTATTTATTTACTTATTTATTTATGATGCTGGGGTTTGTTTGTCTGTTTGTTTGTTTGTTTATTTATTTATTTATTTATTTATGATGCTGGGGATTGAATCCAGGACCTTTGCAGGCAAGCACTCTACCACTGAACTACATCCCCCAGCCCTAAAACTGTATAAAATCATTAAAATATGAAATTTACTGGGCAAGACTTTAATAGCAAAATCCACTGAATTATATTCAGCGTCCTTTATACCAGAGTTCAACTGCCTATAATTAACCACAGTACTTATCCACAGTTCACTGTTTAATTAAAACATTTTCAAAAGTAAATGAAAATAAAAGTTCAAGTGGCAAGTCCCCAAGTTTACTTGGAGTAAGAGTTATAATTAAAATCACAGCATGGGTCTAAACTCACCTGTCTTAGCTCCCCGGTTGGGCCTCTTCCCACATCCAAAGCAACCTTTACAGGGACTAAGCAAGGGTGGAGTTTAAGGACCTGGAGCAATGAAGGGGGTGAAGGGAGGAAAACGCATTTAACACCAAAAAGGAAAAATTCCCCAAGGTTTAGTTTCCCAAGTCCATCTCTGAAATACCAAAAGCACCTTTCTATGAAGGATTTTCTTCCTTGCAAAGGAGTTCTCTGTGAGCTGGAGAGAATCATAGAGGTAAGCCAGCACGCCTCGGTCCAGATCCCCGCTCACAGACAGGACACAAGGAACCACATTTTTCCGTCCATCTCGGCCCTTCACAGAAAATAAAGTTACCACGTTAGCAGAACTCTTTGTTAAGATCGAATATTTCAGAATTACACAATCAGAATACAAAATTATGAATTCACTTTACAAAGCACCCCGTCTGGGCCAGGCCTGGGCTAGGCACTGGGCACATTCTGCTCTCAGGGAGTTCAGAGTTCCCAAGTGGGTCCCAGGCAGCCAGGTGACAATCAGCTGTGAACCTACAACACAGCAGTGCCTGGCTGTGCTCCCAGAGAGGATGGATTCAGCTGCAGCGGGAGCAAGTGCCACCATTTTTTCAGTGCTTCCGAGGTGAGAATGGTATTTAGAAAGGGAACACTCTAAGGAAAATTTGTTTGAAGATTATTAATAAAGGTCAGAAGAGCTCTTGGAAGGAGTGTTGGTGTGCTTAGGAAAAGGAATTTAGAGTGTAATTTTCTGGAAATGTAATGTTATTTTCATAATAAACATCTCTTGAGAACTTGACTTTTGGGTTAAAGCTATAATTATGAATATAAAATATATTAAATACATTATATAATCAAGTATTGATAAACATTTATTTCTTTTAAACTGAAGAATCATCTCAAATATAAAAATTTCAATTTAAAAAATTTTAAAGTTTTACATAATAACAGTTCTTTTTTCTTTTCTTCCTATTATCACTGCTTATCTAAATATTTGTGATTTCTTCTTTTTTTTTCTTGCAGTGCTAGATATTGATCCCAGGTCCCCGTACAAGTTAGGTAAATGCTTTACCACTAACATACATCCCAAACCCTCCATACTTTTTATTTTGAGACAATCTTATTAAGTTGCCCAAAAAGGTCTTGAACTTGCCATCCTCCTGCCTCAGCCTCCTGAGCAGTTTACAGGTGCACATCACTGAACCTGGCTGTGGTGTTTTTTCTGAATGCTTAAAGAACAACAACTTAAACCCTCAACTTCTTTTAATTATCCATGATCAAGTAGTCTTCATTAATACATACATATACTGACATTTGAATTGCATATGATACTTCAAAGATTAAAAATTTGTCCTCAAAGGGCAGTGTACTTTCTGATACCTGGGAATCTAATCTAACTCCATTAACAATTGATGTCTGTCACACATGTATAGAACTGATATTGAGTACGAGAATTCTGAGGCACTGCAAGACTCTGTGATGCCATCTCAGTCAAAGAAACATTGCTAAGTATTAAGAATGCTTTCTTTTCCAATATTTTAAAATTGAATATCCATGGATGTCAAGCTATCCAATGGTACCTGGTCTTAGCTAGACTCTCTGATATCTGATTTCTCACATCTTCCAGAATGAAATTCTATCTTAACTGTTGTTCAGCCTTTACTGAATTGCTGTACTGTTTTGCTTTTTGCAGTGCTGGGGATTGAACTCTGAGTCTCACACACTCTCGGCAAGTGCTCTACCACTGAGGTACATTCCCAGCTCTCAAAGCCAAACACTAAATGGCAGAAACTCTATTTAATAATTTACAATATATTCAATGAATGATGAAGAATTCTGTGAACTATGGAACCAGAAGAACAACTTCGTGGAAGAGCAAAAATCATGCAGTAGAAAATGTTTCATTTGTGAAAATTACTCTAATAAAGAATATCATGAGGGCCAGGATATAGCTCAGTTGGTAGAGTGCTTGCCTTGCAAGCACAAGGCCCTGGGTTCAATCCCCAACAACGCCCCCCCCCAAAAAAAAAACTAAAATCGAATATCATGAGCTGGGTACAATGGCACACACCGATAATTCCAGCAATTTGGGAGGCTGAGGCAAGAGGATTGCAAGTTTGAGGCCAGCCTCAGCAACTTAGTGAGGCCACAAGCAACTTAGAGATCCTCACAAAATAAAAAAATTAAAAGGACTGGGGATGTAGCTCAATGGTTAGGCACTCCTGGGTTCAATTCCCAGACCAAAATAAAGACTATCATGTGATTAATAGCCATGATATAGAATCATCCTTAAATCACCACTCACAAATTTGGTCTTTATAATAATTAATGAAGTAAATTTCATTTGAGAGCTGAAACACCCCAAAATGAAGTGTGATCTTCATGGAATTATGGAAAATGTTCTCCAATAAGCTCTTATTTATTATTTATAGGAATTATTTATAGGAATCTTACATTTCAAAATTAATCAGTTTTCTATTCATTATACATGAAATATAGGTTGCGCATTTCTAATCTGAAAATCAAAAATCCAAAATGTTTTGACATGGCACCACAAGTAGAAACTTCCAAACCTGGCGTCATGTGATGACTCAAAGTCAAAACACAGACACATGAAAATGTTGTCTAAAATGATCTGCAGGCTGTGTGAATAAGATGTATGTGAAAGAGAAATTAATCTCATGCCTAGACTTGGGTCCACCCCCAAGATATCTCATTATGTGTATGGCAAATATTCCAAAAACTAAAAAAAAAATCAGAATTCAGAACATTTCTAGTCTCAAGCATTTCAGAAAGGGGCCACTCAGCCTGTTCTACGTTTTCATTACTATAGCATTTTCAAGTTTCAGGCACCCTTTTCCACTCTAAGACTGTGTGAACCACCATCTGCACCTTCAAACCTGTCCGCAGCAATACAACACAACTCCTCTCCGCAGGGTGAAGTTTTAGAAGGCAGGGTCCCTTCTCCAAGGGATCATGTCATCTGTTTAAATTTTAGAAAACTCTGTTTTACTTTATGAAGTAAATGAAGCATTGTTTTTCCCCCTTTCCAGGGCTGAGCTTTGAAAGCAGCTTGGTACATCCAGCTCAGGAGGTCAAGGGGCAAACTTCTGGCCAGCGTGACTGGGAGAGAAGGGAGGAGGCCAAGTGGACAGGGTCACACTTTCTCCTTCCCTGTGTTCTGGTGAGAACACTAGGTGAGGGGGCTGTAGGAGAGAGAAAGCACATTCAGGATATAATTTTCCAACTAGCCTCTCTTCCTTCTTCTTTCACCTAGATGAAATATCCATCCAGAGTGTGGGGGTGGGAGGACTGGTGTACCTGGGGTTGAGTTTTGTCTAAACATGGTAGGAAGTTTGGTTACATACAACAAATAAAAAATAAAGTAAATACATTGAAAATACTTGGAACCAGGTTGCTCACTGACAAAGAAGAGAATTATAAATTTGCAGAGGGATCATGATAGCAAAACTATGGAACCAACCTAGATGCCTTTCAACAGATGAATGGATAAAGAAAATGTGGTACATATACACAATGGAATATTACTCAACCTTAAAGAAGAAAGAAATTATGGCATGTGCAGGTAAATGGATGGAACTGGAGAATATCATGCTAAGTGAAATAAGTCAATCCCAAAAAGCCAAAGGCCAAATGTTTTCTCTGATAAGCAGATGCTGATCCATAGTTGGGGGTGGGTAGGGAAGAATGAAGTGGATGGTGCAGAGGGGAGTCAGGGGAAGGATGGGACAGGTGGGGATGGAAGGATGGTGAATTGAGACAAATATTATAAATCTATATACATGTATTAAAAATTTTTAAACAAAAAAATAATAAAAAAGAAATATATAAAAAAAAGTTGCAGAGGGAAACTAGAATAATCTCCACAACATTGGACTGCAATTTGAAGAATTGATATGAACTCCTAGATTTTAAGAGATACAAACATAGAGGTCAAGTGTGTAAATACATTTGTATGCAATCATCTACACCACTTCCTACTTGTTCCCAGGAAACGGTCCAAAAGCAATGATATCTGGTTATAAGGAATATACCTCATGGCAAAATCTGTTTTAAAATACATTTTCCTTTAATAGGAAATGGTTGACTCCATAGCCAGGTAAAGAAAATCTAAGATGATCTTCATATTTTTAAGACAATTTGCTATAAAAAGTAAGAAAGTGCTAACAAAGAGGAAGCATGTCAAAAGGACACTGGAAGGCTGGGGATGTGGCTCAGTCACAGAGAGCTTGCCTCCCATGCCTAAGGCCCTGGGTTCAATCCCCAGCACAGGGGGAAAAAAAGGACACTGGAAATGTCTAGGACAATTTGGGAACAAAATAAGTAATGACAGTAATAAATTGGACCCTATGAGAAAAACAGAAATCTGTGAATCCATACCAATACCAGAAAATGAATAAGTGGGGAAGGAGGAAAAGTTCTACCCTCTAGTATATTGCTAACCAATAAATGTAGAAGTAATAATGAAATTGGTATAAAAAATTTGACAAGCCTCATAGTGAGGGCTCCTTTGGGCAAAAACCATCAATGGATGCTGCAAAATTTAGGGACAAAGAGTTTATGTACAAAAAAAGTATCTGCCACCAAAGATTTATTAATGCTCATCAATAAATACAAGATGTTTATTAGCATTATAGAAACCTGGTAGATACCATCTGAACCAAGAGATTGAAGTCAGCATCCTCAGGAATGGATCCATGCCATGTGCTTCCCAAGAGGATGCACTGGGAAGAGGCAGCACTGTTTCCGTGGTAAATCAGACAAGCCCACCCCAAGGTCATCCTACAAAGCAACCAGCCTGCACACCTCAAAAGTGCCAAGGTCATAAAAGATCAGGAAAGATAGAGCCATCTGAAGCAGACTATAGGGAAGACAGGATCCAGGATTAGATCCTGGGTCTATAAAGGTCGTTACCAGGTCTACCAGTTAAACCCGAAGGGTTCTGTGGAAGGGATAGTAACAACGGATTACTGTAATCCTGACTTTGACAGCTGCACTGTGGTGATACACGTCACCTGAAAAATATACACTGAAGTATTAAGGGGTCTTGGGATACGAGGTCTGCAGTCATTCTCAAATGGTTCAGAAATGATCACAGAAAACCTGGGTAAAGAACACAAAGGAGCTCAAGGTAAAACATACGTGTAATTTAGACACATTTCCAGGATACATATGTAGAAGTTCTTGATCCCCTAGATTCAACAGGGTTTCTATTGGCTCCTTTCCCCAGGGAAAATTGTAGTAAAGTTTGTTTCCTTTTCGTCCCTCTTCATCCTGACAGTCACTGCTGCTGAAGTTAGATGGACTCATGGCAAACTGGAAAAGAAAGTTGGTCTTGTTAACTTTTTACCACCAATCCTCTAATTAATCCTAAGCATTAAAGTTCCCTAAGACTCTATCCAGCAACTGGCTGAAATCAGTCAAGTCTCAAGTAAAACTTCTGAAATTTAATTAAGTATGCATGAGTATACTGCTAAATAGACTGGTTCTTAGTCTGTAAGAAACTATTGAGAAAAACTATTGATGCTACTTAGTCTTTTTGTGGTCAATGAATAAGAGGAGAATTTAAACATGAACTAAACAGGATAAAGAAAAAAGTATCAGATGGTCACTATTCTTATTCTTCTGTAAAGTGCTTGGTTATTTGTGATTTTACATGTAGTTCAGGTAAGAATTTAGGATTTTTTTTTTTTTTTGGCCGTGCTGGGGATTGAACCCAGGGCCCTTTTTTTTGTTTTTTTTGGAACCGGGTATTGAACTCAGGGGCACTCAGCCACTGAGCCACATTCCCAGCCCTATTTTGTATTAGGGTATTATTTAGAGACAGGGTGTCACTGAGTTGCTTAGCGCCCTGCCCTTGCTGAGGCTGGCTTTGATCCCACCATCCTCCTGCCTCAAGCCTCCAGAGCTGCTGGGATTATAGGCGTGTGCCACCACACCCAGCTTGAGTTTGGGATTTTTAAAAGCTGGAAAAAGGTAAGACAATAACAATACAAAAACCCTTCAACTCTTCTCTTCATTAGACAATAAAACTTGGTTTTAAACTACAAACCCATTTTGACTAACATGGAGCATGCACGGACGTAGGAAGCAAAAGCTGAGGCTGTGAAAGAGGAAAGGGTTGAGCTCTACCCAGCAAGGAATGCTAGGTGCGGAGTCTGAATTCTACCTTGTTTAGTTTTCCAGTACTAGGGATTGAACCCAGGGCCTCAAACATGCAAGGAAAGTGCTCTGCCACTGAGCTACCCCACCTCCCCAAGCCCTTTTAATTTTTTATTTTGAGAGTGTTTGCTAAGATACCCAGGCTGAACTTTATTTTTGTGGTGCTGGGGATTGAACCCAGGGCCTTGTGCATGCAAGGCAAGCACTCTACCAACTGAGCTGTATCCCCAGCCCCAGGCTGAACTTTTAACTTGCAACCCTCCTGCCTCAGTCTTCTGAATAGCTGGGACTGGAGTGCACCACCATGCCTGGCTTGAACTCTACCTTTTTTTTTTTTTTTGAACCAGGGATTGAACTCAGGGGCACTTGACCACTGAGCCACATCCCCAGCCCTATTTTGTATTTTATTTAGAGACAAGGTCTCACTGAGTTGCTTAGGGCCTCACTAAGTTGCTGAGGCTGGCTTTGAACTCGCAATCCTCCTGCCTCAGCCTCCCACTGGGATTACAGGCGTGTGCCACTGCGCCCAGTGAACTATACCTTCTTATCAACAACAGCACCTGAGCTCAAAAAGTGTCTTTATCAAAGTAAGCCTGTAATCTGGAGCAATGAAAGTCATTACAAAGAGTTTTTATTTGTATTTGTTGATTTATTATAGTTATTCCTTACAAATATAATGCAGGTACATCAAATCAAAGTTCATTTGTCACACAGAAGCATTATTTCTGACACACTAAGATATTTTACTATTAACTATAAAATTATTGTAGTACCTTTCTCCACCACAGGAGTCGATGACGCAACCAGAAATCAAGCCACTGAGTTGAAGTCCTTGGAGAAGTAAACCATACTAGTGAAGCTTCAGTCCTCTCACCAATGCTTTAGACATCAAAAATATCAGTTAGTTCAGCTGAAAATTATATAATTTGTCCCAAAGTGGAAATAACTTGACTATTTAAATACAAGGCTAAGTTATTTGCCATATTTTGTACCTTTTAACACCACTAGGAATCTGCTTTGCGTCAGAAACAGGATGGAAACAAATTCCAATCTGAGCAAGGCCAAAAGGTAGCCTCTTGTTTACCAGATCCAGGCAATTAACATACTGCTTCAAGGCACCTGTCAAAAAACACACCAGTCACGTATAAACTGATTCCAGAAACCCAAATCATTTTTATCAATCTATAGACAAACTAATAGTTTGTAAGTACCATGGAGCCAATAAAGACAGATATTAATTACTACTTAATTTTAGGTAGTTTCCCCCAATCTGTTAGTTTGAAGAGTTTCAAATCTGTAAGAAAGTTGAAAGAATAGTGGACACTTGTATATAATAAACACCTGCATACCCTTCACCTGTATTCATCAATTATCAACATTTTGCCAAGTTTTCTTTTACTCGTTCTCTCCCAAACACTTCAACATGCAACTCCTTAAAAAAAAAAAAAAAAAAAAAAAAAAAA
>JAJEJO010000490.1:116093-197901 GCA_020662805.1 Glaucomys volans
AAAAAAAAAAAAAAAAAAAAAAAAATCTCGGGGAATGGGGTTGTGGCCTAGCGTGTGAGGTGGCACTGGGTTCAATCCTCAGCACCACATATAAAGGTCCACTGACAACTAGAAAAGTATTTTAAAAATCTCTGCATACCTTTATTACACCTAAAAGTTAACCACAGTATCATTTAGCATATGGTGGATATTTGATTCCATCACCCAAAATATCACTTTTTCCTCTTCTCTTTCTTATGAAGGTTCATGTACTGCATTTTAGGTTTCTTCAATCTTTCCACTGAGAAGACTTCCTTTCTTTTTTTGGAGGGGGGGGGGAGTACTGGGGATTAAGTCAGGGGCACTCGACCACTGAGCCACATCCCCAGCCCTATTTTGTATTTTATTTAGAGACAGGGTCTCACCGAGTTGCTTAGTGCCTCACTGTTGCTGAGGCTGCCTGCCTCAGCCTCCAGAGCTGCTGGGATTATGGGTATGCACTACCACACCAGCTTCAACTTTGCTTTCAATGACAATAACTGAGTCCAGACTATCATACATTATCTCACATTTGCTATTTGTCTACTGTTTTCTTAAAACTAAATTTGAGCTAATTATTTTGGCAGGAATGCACAAATCATTCCAATACTGACAAAATCAAATTTGATTATTTAGTTAAGGTAGTAAATATCTACACCCCAACAATATCCTGCTTCCCAATAATCTCCCATCTGATATTTTAGAATTCATTGATGATCCTTGCTTGAATCAACTACACTGGGGACTATAAGATTATTAAATGGTGATTTTTTTTTCTCAGCTACATTTCCTTTTACATTTATCGCATAGCTTCTGTAAAAACAAATGCTTTCTCTGCCCCTTCTTCTCCACCCTTGGCCTCATTACTTATTTTTTTTTTTAATTAACACTATGGACTTTCAGATTCATTTTACCTGGTATGTTATGATCTGTGATTATTTTTTAAATGCTTAATTTGTGCAAAATCAAGCCAGCTTTTGTGTCCTCTGACATGACCCACTAGTCGTCAAGCCATTCTTTGCTTTCTAGTCCCATTAAGTGTTCCAAACTCACCTAGCACTTTCCCTGCCATTTCTCCAAGTACTGGTTCATTTCAGAAACTAAGATCTTTGAGCTAGGTGTGCTCATTGCTATGGAATGTCATTGCTTCTATGCTCTTTCAATAAAGAAAGTCAGGAAATAAGTATTTTCACAGGAGTTCATGCTGATATTTCCAGTTCACATTTAACATTACAGCTTATCCTTGTGTTCCTTTTTATTTTTGCCTTTTTTCTTACAGTGAAAATCTTGGTTCCAATAACATTTGCCTATTTGTTTTATCCTCTAATGTACATAAAATAGTTTGAGTTCAAATCATAATATTTCTACTTAGAATTGTAAAAAGTTCAGCATAAATATCTTTATTGTTCTTTGTGCTCTCAGACTACATCTCAGTAAATTACAGCACTATATGTTACTTGATTTGGGGAAACTAAGTTGTAATGAGAGATACTGGTCAAAAATTATGTTAAAAATCTGTGTAAAGACAGGATAGTTACCAAGGCAGAAAGGGATGTGAGGGTCCAAGATCTGGAAAGTAGGGAAGAACAGAGAGATGAATTCAATATTTGCTACTGCTTTTCAAATTCCCAAGTACCAGAGCATCCTGGTAAATGCTGGAACCGGGAAGTACAAAACTTGTTGTCGTTCACCCACAAAGGAGAAGCAGGCCTGATAAACACCCTAGCATTCACTGGGGACACTAATAGGACTACACTCTAGAATAGAGGTGAAGATCTGGAAGAGAAGGAGAAAGAGAAGATGATATGCACCCCACCTTCTCCTCACTGCCTGTCAGAACATAAGTATATCCTCCACCACCTGTAACTTCAATTTATCTCTAAAACTTTTTATGCATAAATTACCTAGAATATCAGAAGAAAATTCCAAATGACCAAAAGCTCAGAGAAAAACAGATACTAGAAACGGATACAAAGATTCTCAACTAGAAGTATGATTTATTTTTTATTAAAATGTTTATATTTAATTGGGTATAACTTCATCACATCTGCTTATAGAACATTTAAAATAAGTTACTTATCAAGTAATATTTATAATATTTATATCATCTCACATCCCAATTTGTATTATATGTTTGAATGAAAGCAAAATGATAAATTTGTCTTTGCATTTTGTTGGGAAGGAGGGTACATTCATACCTTATTTCTATGTATGTCTTTGAAAAAACACTTTATTGTTTTATGCCAAAAGGAACAAAAGACTGTGCAATAAGATGATCCTATTTTTGCATCAATGTTTTGGTTGATTAGAATTTCAGGGTATATCAAAATGTGTTTGCTTGGAATAAATGGACAAATGTATATTAAATTCAATGCAGCTTGGAAAAAAAAGAAACAGATACATTAGAGTTATTAGACATGAACTTTAAAACATGATTAATGTGTTGAAGAAAATTGATGACAAGATGGGGAAAAGGTCTAGCACATAATTAGTCACAGATAGGCATAAAAACAGGGCAGGGCAGTATTTGGAGACAGGATGACTGAGAATTTTTTAAAACTTTTAAGTAGAGGCTGTCACAACAGCTCAGACATGGGAAAGAATAGCACAAGGGCACTTGGAACAGAAAAAGAGGCAAACTGGGTAAGTCTAAGCTAAAAACACCAGACAACCAAAGGATTGGCAATTAAATCAATTTAAGTTCCCTAAAGGCAAGAAATGTCTGGCACATAACTAAATAGATGCTCAAATGAATGGATATCTAAGAGCCATGGCTCATTTTCTAAGTCTGCACCCAGAAGGATAGTGTTTTCACGTAACAAATATAGGAAAGAAAATGATTTGTTTTGTGCATGGCAAATGAGCAGACAGTGATTCAACATACCAAAGTAAAGCCATCATGGAATAAAGTATTATAAACTGAAATCATCATGTTGATGACCAGTTTGCTTTTCTTTGCTTTATTTCATTAAGGAAATTTTTAAAAGGATACAATAGGGGCAGGTACAACTATGGATGTTTAGAATATTTTAAGTCACTCTATAGTACTAAAATGGCAAGGGCAACATTTCACAAAAATGAGACCATATGGCAAGTCTGTCCTGTAAAAAAGTGGAGGTCTTTTGTGTGTGTGTGTGTGCATATTCATCCATCGTTTTTTTAGTTGTAGATAGACACAATACCTTTATTTTTATATATTCATTTTTATGTAGTGCTGAGGATCAAACCCAACGCCTCATCCAGGGGAGGCAAGCACTCTACCACTGAGCTACAACCCCAGCCTGGTTCCTTTTTTTTTACTTTCAGAGTCTTGGCACTGTGTTTGATTTTAAAGGCCAATGATGCCCCACAAATTAATGTGTATTCACTCAACAATCACTTATAAAGCTCAATTAGTCTTCACAGTTGGCAAACTCAAACATTACCTAATGGATCAAAACAGTTCACAGATCAGTTTTCAGTAAGATTAATTTGGGGAGAAGGGAGGAATTTTTCTTTTTGTTAAAAAAAACAACCCTCTTGATTAGTCAATTAGGTAACTGTGGAAATATTTGTAAACATTTTGTTATCAAAGAGCAAATGGTTCAAACACTTGATTGAACTGGGGTCTTAATTCTAGGGCTGTTCAACTGAGCTGTAAAAGTCTACGGGGTTGCTTGGTGAAACTGAGAACCTTACAAGCTCCCTCCGTACAAATTCTTTTGGAAACAGTGATAACTCCATGGACCAATAGACTCTACGGACCACCTCCGTGACCCAGATAACTTCCTTTGCGTGGAAAAAAAGGACCAGATGCAATCCCCAAACTCTAGGGAGACTGCCTTTCTACCCCAAACTTGTTTTTGAAGCATGAAATCGTGAAGAACCTTACAGTGAAGAAGATCCTCCCGTAGTTTCCCAGAGTTTTTAATAAGTTCTCAAGATATGCTACTAGCTGTTCCTTACTCAGTTCTTTGTCTTGCAAGAGTTCTCGTAGAGTTTCTGCAGAAACTAACCTGAAGGCGCCGTCTCCCGGTGGGGAAGGGCCTGGTTCGTGGTGGAGGGCGTCCACCGCGAAGACCTGCTCCCTGAACACCACCACCGAGGACCACCATTCTGCGGCCAGGTTCTTCCGCAGCTCTATGCCCAAAGATCCAAAACCGGGGTGGCACCCGCTCATAAGAGAATCTCGGTTAAGCTGCTGCTTAGTTCCGCTGAGAAAATGCCTTCTCTGACAAACCTCCAACAGCGCCTCGCTCTCTGCAGACTCTGGGGCTTCTGTCTGCTCGCAGCCCCGGGGGAGCTCCGCGTGGGAGTTCAGGTGCCCTCGGAGGGAGCCACTCCTTTCCGTCAACCGCTCGGCCTGCCCCCCTTCTATTCGATCCCCAAACCCAGACAAAAGACACCTGCAGACTTTACGGCAGGCCCTGATGGCTGCACTAGACCGCATCTCCTTCAAGAGTTAGAAAGCACGACACTCCATCACCGTGAAGAGCCCAATAAACTGCCACAAACTGTGGCAAAGCACGGAAACCCACAGCGGAGGCCTTGGAAATGAGCATGCGCTGGAAGGGCCCACCTCCGGAAATGCACCACCGCATTGACAGCCACTTCCGGCTTGCCCCGCCCGCTGTGGCTCTTCAGGCCTTTATCTTTTATCAGCCCGCGGTAGTTTAGTAGCGTCGCCCCCGCCCGCCCCCCGCCGGCGGTTGCTGGTCTTTCGGTCCTTCTTCGTCGGTACCGTTGTTTTCCTCACCTAATTTCCACCAGCGTCCTGTAGCCACTTGTCACCTTTAACTTCTATACTTTGAAACTCGGAAAAACGACCAAAATTTATGTTCTCCAAATCACCACTTAAATAAACTTACTGATCTTAGGTGTCTACAAAAATAAAATTTGACTCCCATTTAAAAAAGATTTTAACCATGTATGGTTTAGACCCGGGGTTTCAGGGCAAATGCTGTTTGTAGCCTGCTCCTAGTTTTCTTTTTTGTTGGGGGTTGTGTACCGGGGATTGAACTCGGGGGCACTCAACCACTAAGCCACATCCCCAGCCCTATTTTTTATTTAGAGACAGAGTCTCACTGAGTTGGCTAAAGCGTCTCGCCCTTGCTGAGGCTGGCTTTGAACTCGCGATCCCGGCAGCCTCCGGAGTCGCTGGGACTAGAATTGTCTAATTTTTCTGAGGGTACCTTGGTGCTCGTGAAGCGGAAAGGGCAGTTACTTCACACACTGGGTAGCTTATAAAGGGCAGTCCCCCACCAGCAGAACCTGTAACACCTTGAATGCCATAGGAACTGAGCGCGTCCAGCAATGTCTTTTAAACAAGCCCTTCCTGATGCAAAACCCCACATGTACAATTAACTTTTTACCTGAGGACTTCTGCCTAGGTTTACCAAAACATGCAATTAGACTCCCAAGAACATCATCGACCACCTACCTAGCAGACATGATTTTACAACTTCCTTTCGAACCCGGAAGAGACTTTAACTGCCCAGATAGTGGGAAAGTACAGCCAGAGAGAAAAATGGTCGATTCCAAAGTCCCATTTTCTAATAGCTTTCCTTAAGGTGGTTCTGGCAACCTGGTAGAGATTTAATAGGCCCAGTAGAGAGGAACACGCTACATTTCACTAGGCTCCAAGGAAGAGGCTGTTTACAAAGGGTAATAATTTAGCAATTCAAGTTATATATTTGCTTGTTGCTGGGCAGGGTGGCACATAATCCCAGCAACTCGAGACGCAGGAAGATGTTTTGACGCCAGCCGTGTCTCCAAAGGGCTGAGAACGTGGCTCAATGGTCAAGTGCTCCTGGGTTCAACTCCCAAGTGGGTGGGGACATTTGATCATGGGAAAGTGGTAGGACAGGTTCAGGAAATAATTACAAGTGGGTGTGACAAAAGGGAGGTGAGGGAGGGAGAAGGAAAACAATTACCGTGTTTTTCTACACTAATTCACACTAGGGAAGAGGCTTCTTCGCAAATAAATAAAGGAAGAGAATGGGGAGGGGAAAAAATCCATTTATTAGTTAAAGACAACCACAGGCTGGACACAACACACATGCTAAAAAGGACTGCCTTTTGAAATTTCAAAGGTAAATAGTTAAATGTATTTTTCCACAGCCCCACAATCATTTCCATGTTTACAAATTAAAAGGCCCATGTTATGAGACATTAAACAATATGTAATAAATGCTCCAACCAATCCCAAAAGCTTTTTTTAAGTTAAAAATCGTGACTAAGACTAAGCAGGCCATTGAAAACTATTCAGGGTACTAGTGGCTGAATGAAGTTTTCAATGTTTATTAGTCCTGGAAATACCACTCCCTATCCCAAGCATTTTCTCACTTTACATTTTGAAGATAAGGAATTAACATCAAAGCCTCGATCTAATCCTCAGAATTTAAATGAAGAGCCTTCAGATTTCCCTCATCCTGGGGTAAACATACCTCAGACCCTATGGAAAGATCTAGATCTAGTCACTGGTAAAATCAGAAAGGTTGGTGAATGAAAGTTGAATCTAAAGTTATCCCCTGGACCTTTTTCTTCTTTTTTTTTTAAGCAATAAATCCATGTTGAACCTAACATGAAGATCTGTATTGTACAATTCACTGTGCTTTTAGTTACGGTGCCTCCTGATTAACCATTACTTTTGATGAGTTTTTTACCCCTGTGTTAGAGTATGAGTAGACCTTAATTTGAAGACCTCTAAAACTCCCTGAATTATAAACATTCAAGATTCCCAGTATGACCAAGAGACTGGATAGTCTTCAAAGATTAGAATCTACAACTAAGGACATTATGCAAACTCAATTAGAAAAGACTCAAACTCAGCTCTCAGGCTTAATTTTGGTAATTCACAATATAGCCAAGAGCATGAACACAACCTTTTGAAAAAGCAAATTATTTGAAGCTCTTTATAGATTTCCCAAAGGAACAGTCATCCATGTTGTCCTGATTCCATACAGGTGATTCTACTATCTTACTGGTTTTCATCCTAACAAATAAGGAAAATAGACTATTAAAAATGACTCCCTGATGTTGGAAACTTAGTGAAAGCTTTTAAGCAATTTAGTCTACAATCATAAATTTATCTAAATCAATCCCATTTTAAAGGGGCCTCCTGATTCCCATTTCCCAATGGAAAAAGCAGTCACTTTAGTTTAAAAAACACAAAAAAACCCCAAACCCCATACCATCTAAGTTTTACATGACAATGTGTAAAATAAAGTACAATTTCCACTTAATTCAGTCTTCAAATATCTTTTATTGGAAGGCCATGCATTGCCTTCATTTATTGTATTTCAAATCACTGTACAGTTACTTTTGTGAAAACACTGCCTGCATTTTCTAGTACAAAAAAAACCTAAAAATTGTTTCAGGAATGTAGAGAAATATCCAACTTAAATAGCGAAAAAGTGCACCATAATTACTGCTGCACTGCAGTCATTTCTGCATTTCCCATGTTTCTTAAATAACTATCGTCTGATAACACACAATATAAAGAGCAATTATGAAAAACAGACATTTACATATACTTCTAAAGTCTTATTGAGAATATCCTGTTGGCATTGGATAGCCAATCATAGGTGCAGCTGCAGTAGCAGGATATGCATATGCCTGTTGGTTCATACCATTGTGCATATTTGGAACATTACTTCCATATTGCTGAGTGCTATCATAACCATTCTGGTAAGTCCCTGTTGGATTACCAGTCCTAAAACTGGTCTGTATACCAGCAGACACAAAATTACTTCCAAAGCTCCCATTGGTATAATTTGCAGCACTGTAAACACCATTCTGAGTTTTTGCCCCAAAATCTCTCTTAAGCAGACTAGAGTAACCTCTATCATAATTTTCCCTGTCTCTAAAGGTATTAAATCCACCCCTTTTGCCCGCAGAGTATCTGTCCCGACGGTCATCCTTCATGCCTCCTCTACCCCTGGAACGACCTGTTAAGAAAATAATTGCAAAGTCATCAGTTGGGTCTGTGGCACAAACTATTGCTAACACAAAGAACTGGGTAGCTCTACTCATGCTAGGTTTGAAGTGGGTTTTATAATTTCCCAGCAGAAATTTCAAAATTTCACTCACCCTCCACTTCCATTTAAGTGGATTTGTAGATAATGTGACCCCAAAATTACCCAGGTTTCTTATTGAAGGGTTAGCCTTACCTGAACCTCTGTCTTCGACCAACTGAAGCAACTTGGGATTAATTGCTTGATTAGCTTCACGAAGCACAGAGATAAGGTCGCTCACTTGCTTTATGTTATTAGGTGTAAAGAAAGTGTATGCTGTGCCTGTTTTGGTACTGCGAGCAGTTCTTCCAATTCGATGAATATAATCCTCTGAGGAGTTAGGGTAGTCATAATTGATGACAAATTTCACATCTTCCACATCTGTAAGGTGTTGCAGTGTGGCAAAATAGCAATGTACGGAGTTTTGCACACCACAACAGCCAGACCAAAAATAAAAAGTTAGACAATTGTATTCCCAAGAAGGTACGGGCTGCAAAAAATACAGTTAAAATGGTTATCCATTCTCTGTAGGAATACCATTGAGGTTGAAAAAAAAAAAAAAAAAAAAAAAGCACACACAAAAAAAAGCACACGTCATTTGTTTAGGTCATCGCCCACCCAGTGATAGCACCTGTTGAAAGGAATATGTATTCTCCCTAGCACGTTCCCAAATCAGCAAGTCCCCTTACAGATCATCAAGTGACATCTGAATGCTTCTGCGCAGTAGGGCCACTTATAGTTTCACAGCAACCTCTTCATGTGCTCATTTTGAGGACCTTTGAATAAAAACGTACAAGGTCCTTTGCATTACACACTCATCAGAAGTTCAAAATTCTGGCCACACTGCTTGTCTTGCCAAGACCTTACAACCGCAGCTGCAAGAAAAACATACCTGTCCCCCAAAAGTTGTTTTTATGCACTGTGTCTCGTCTAGGCAAGCGCTTCCAAGAAGCCAGGATTCACTTGAGAATGTGTCTCTCTCTGGCAGGTCTCGACATGACGACTACTGTGTAGGTGAGGGAGGAACTTTCAAAGCACTGCTTTCTTTTCCCACTGACTTAAGTGTGAGAAGTTGCTCCTGCTCTAGGTCTCATGTGCCAGTACTCACCAATTTGTAAAAGGCTTAGTACCTTTTAAAGCTGCTCTCTCCATTTCAAACTTGAACAAAAATTTCATTGAACATTGAAGTTTGGAAATATTTCTTCGACATTTCAGCAAACTCACTGAAACTCAAAGACCCACAGATCACAGTAAACAGTTTGAAACAATGCTGTACCATGGCAATCATGCAAAGCATGGGACAGAAGAAATACCACGGCAGTGAACTGTGAGGGTAACTTCCATTTTTTTCCCCCGGAGAGAACAGTTTATGGGGCAGAGGTGGTATGTTCTGCCCTTTGAAGATTACTGGCACACTTTCAGCTTTTCACCTCTCTAATCGACTGGAAGCAGCCAGCCGATCACTAGTCCTCCATCCCCCTCGAGTCCTCCGATTGTCATGCCTAGGCCTTGCCACAAAGACTGCACCTTTATGTGAAAAAAACTTGGAAAAAATGCAGAGGTTAAAGAAAGCAATAAACTTTCTTTAAAAAAACTACATGGAGATCTTCTGGGAAACCAAGCCATGAATGCGAGTTTGTACTAACCTAGCCCTCTGGAGGCCACATCTGTAGCAATCAGAATAGGAGCTTTTCCGTGTTTGAATTCTACAAAGGAAGGCATATATACACGTGACCATTAATCTGAGCAAAAACCACAACATTAACAATAAAATTTTCTTATTTTAAATACTTACCATTTAGAACCCAGTCACGTTCCTGTTGACTCTTGTCGCCATGGATACCCATGGCAGGCCACCTAGATTAAAAAGCTACATTAGCAGACTGACAATACCTGAGAGGGTTGGGGTTCTGGCTCAGTGGTAGAGTACTTGGCCTAGCATGTGAGGCACTGGGTTTGATCCTCAGCACTACATAAAAATAAAAGTACTGTGTACATCTACAACTAAAAAATATTTTTTAAAAAACCTGAGACAGGTTCTACTGTTTCTGGTAGCAGATCTCTTTCATTTCAGCTGAAATAGTGTATAATTTTACCTATCACATGATCCCCATAAATGAAACAGTAACTGTTTGCTTTTTCCTAAATTGTTTCAGTTGAGGAAGCCCACATACCCATCTCTCCTCATTTTTCTAGTAAGCTCATCACATCTTCTTTTGGTTTCAACAAAAACAATGGTTTTATTCTCCTTCTCACTCATGATCTCTTCCATCAGGCGAATAAGTCTAGAGGTAAAAGGAAAAATTTTATGTTTTAAAATATCAGTGGTGATAGGTACACATTTACATTCTGTATAACAGTTAAATTCAATGTACATGTATACAAATTAAAAAGGAAACATCTACTAAACCACTTATGCAATTCTACCTTTGGTTCTTTAATCCATGGGATGCACTAGTTTTCTCTTACTTTAGGAATGTTATAAATGCTGATTAGCCAATTTTCTGAAGGATTTAAGAAATTTTTAAGGATTGGCAGAATAATTTTAAATGAACATATTCAGCTTATCAATTTAAAGTCACTTTTAAGAGGATCTGTGAAACAATGATTCCTTCACTATATAAGCAAATTTTTAAAAAGTTAATCAAACATAAAATACTCACTTTTCATCCTTTTCTACGTCATGACATACATCCACAATCTGAAGAATGTTATGGTTTGCACTTAGTTCTAGTGCACCAATGTTTATATGAATATAGTCTTTGAGGAAATCTTCGGCAAGTTGTCTTACTTCTTTAGGCCAAGTCGCACTCCACATTAGGGTTTGCCTATCAGGCTGAAAGATGGGGGCGGAGAGATGAAATTGTACTCTTAAAAGAATTTAGAATTGAGTTTGAAAGGCAACATATACAAGTGTGCTTACTCTTATTTGATCCACAATCTTCCTTATTTGGGGTTCAAAGCCCATATCAAGCATCCTATCTGCTTCATCAAGGACAAGGTAGGTTGTTCTTCTCAGGTTGGTTTTCCCACATTCTAAAAAGTCAATCAGTCTTCCAGGTGTTGCAATACAGATTTCCACACCTTCAATTAAAACAGATAAATATAACTGTAGTATCTAGAATTTATATCACTGTTAGGGATGAAGAGAACCTTTTAAATTACATACCTCTCTCCAAATCACGTATCTGTGGTCCCTTGGGAGCACCACCATAGATGCAAGTAGACTTCAAGCGACAAGCTCTGCAATATTCAGCAGCTACCTGCTGCACCTGCTGGGCCAGTTCCCGAGTTGGTGCCAGCACCAAACACTAAGGAAAAAGGAACAGCTTTTTAAGCAGACTTAGATACTAATTTTGTCTGTGAAGCTTTTTCTGGGTGAAGAGGGGTACTGGGGATCCAACCAGGTATATACTAGCTTTAAATTGCTAAATTTACACTGGCAGCTCTAGCTAAATTGGACAAAATACTAACATCTCTACTAAATCATCACAAATTATTAAATCACTGCTACATATCCTACTAATTTCCACAGTATCCTTCTGGCCAAATATCTAAAAAAAATATACTTACAATAGGCCCATCACCTCTCTCTAGGAATGGCTGATGATTGATGTGGACGATGGCAGGCAACAAATACTGTTGGAAAGGAAGGAACAGAGGGGTTATATTAAAATGCTATTTTTCCTTTCACTGCATCTTCTTTGACATATATCATCCATTTAACCCAGAAGTTACAATATAATTCAACCCAAACTTACAGACAATGTCTTTCCAGATCCAGTCTGTGCTACTCCAACCATATCCAATCCGCTTAGAGCAACTGGCCATCCCTGAGCTTGAATTGCAGTGGGTTCCGTGAAGTTTTGCCTTGCAATCACGTCCATGACATTTGCTGTCATCAACAAAATCATTTTAGTAAAAGAATTTTAAGGCCAAGAAAGGAGAGAACAAAAGGGGGTGGAAACTGAAAACTAGACTTACCAGGAAAGTTTGCTTCATAGAAATTCAGAACTGGCTTTGGACAGTTGTGACCTCTAACTGTAATTTCCTTGCTTCTTCTGTATGTCTCTACTTCTTGCTACAAAACAAATTAGGGCAATTAGATTTTAAGGGGGGGGGGAGAACCCACCCCCACCAATAAAAAAACCCTGTAACTAACCAAAGTGAACTTTAGCTATATCCACATATGAAAACCCCATATAGTATTACACCACCTCCTCTACTATACTCACCCATTTTAAGGAGAAAAATTCAAAGCCACCTGTTTCCAAGTCATACTTCTTCCCCAAGTCAAAGAACTAATTCTCTCCAAATTGGGGCTATTTTCAAGACACACATCAAATTCTGATTTACTAGAAAACATAAGAAAGTACTCACTGCTGTGCGCCTAGCCAAATCAGGGTGTTCCTGATAAAAATTCTTCTCAAACTTGGGCAACTCATCAAGATTCCACTTCTTTTTAACTAGTTTCTCCCCAGGATTTCCAAACTTCTTTCCAGATAGGGGCCCTGCCCTACTCCCTCCAAATCGAGGCGCACCAAACCTGAAATCAGGGAAAAAATTATTTAAATTTTCAAATGTAAGTTCGCATATACATTCATTTACCATACCTTAACAACGGCTAAAGTGGACTTCTACAAATAAGCAACCTTGAGTCTTTAAAGACAAGCTCATCACCTCTCGTTAGGGAGCATTCTCTTGACAGCCACAATTGGCATTCCCGTTGTTCCAAGTACACACTACTGAGGCCAAACTGCCAGCCAAGGATTTATCAGGTTGGAAACTGGCTGTCCAAAAGGCATAAATTCAGATTACAAAGATAGACAACAGCTTGCAGCTACTATTAAGTCTTTCCCGCGACCTTAGGAATTAAGTAGGAGAAAAACAAAGGTGCAACCTAACAACGATGTTATTTTCACGGTTGTTTTCAAGCAAAGCAGCCTTGGTGTTAGTAGATAACGGGACAGCAATGGCAATGAGAGCAGTCAAACAAGGAGGCTGTCCTAGGGGGCACTCATGCAGGGGAATCGAATTGGGGGAAACCCGCATAAGAGTTCCTGATCAAGGTAGCAAAATTATATAACGCGAGGAAAAAGAGAAGGAGGAGCCGGCGACTACCGGGGGAGGAGTCCCGGCCCGGGCGGAGCCGGACGGGCGGCGTTCCCGCTGGGGCGGCGCTTCCCCCTTTGTCTCGCATTTCTCTCTGCGCCACATTTTCTCGACGCTGCCATTTTGAGCTCCTCCGCCGGGCGGGGTAACAAAGGCGCCGCCGCCATGTCCAAGGCCGGCATTTTGTGTCCGCGGCTCGGCCACATGGCCGATTCCCCAGCGCCGGCCACCCTCCCGCGCACCGATGGCCTCGGAAGCGGCCCCCCCAACTCCCACACAATACCCGGCGCCCCCAAAACCCCTCCCGAAAGGCTGCACCCATCGGCGGCGCCCTGGCCTCGAAGCGTCGCGCTTCCTCCCCTCGCAGAACGAATCTCGGGATTCCCCCAACAGCTGCTAAATCCGCGGCCCCGACGGCTCCCTGCCCACCCCCCGGGAAAAAGCCAGCTTGAGGACAATTAACTGGCAAATCTCTCCTAACGGCTTTTACCTGAACTTCAAAATGGCGCAAGCCTTCCATTGAGGGCCCAGATGGGCCGAAAAGGCCGAGTTCCCACCGCGCCGCCCCCGCGCGCCGCCCCCCTCACCCGCCCTCCCATCCCCCACCCGCCGGGCCTGACAGGTCAGTTCCCACACTCACCCTCGATCCCGGCCGCGGTCTCGGTCACTCGAATAACCCGACATGGCGTCAATGGTTGCGGTTGGCGGGGAACGAAAAGAGGAGAATCGGGTGCGACGAGTCGCTGTTACTGGCCTCGGCTACGACGAAGCCTTGCGGGGGCGGCAGCGGCGGAGGAACCGCGATGACAACAACTGGAGCTAAACGACCAGAGACCGGTGGAAATGAATGAGGTGCCGGCCGTGTCCCGGCAGCCGGTTTTATAGTCTGGACCGCCTCCTCCACCGCAAAGAATGCTGGGAGCCGCTCTATGACCTAATCACCCCGCCCCCCGCGCAAAGGCCGCAACGCCCGCTGGCGTTCCGGAATCCGCCATGTTCTCACCCCTCCCCCCGCGACCGCTCCCTTACGGTCGCCCGGTTTTCGCCCCTTTCACGTCTGGGCCCATTTATCATTGGGCTGCCTCATCTCGCAGTCTCTTAATTTCCCCTTTTTCTTGTCTTTCCATACCTCAAGCAAGGTACCTGCCCTTTTCTAGGCCCAGCCAGGCGATAAAAAAGCCAGCACAAGCCAACCCACTCGCCCCACTTGGTGATGTTTACGTCTCCACAAGAGTCCCCACGCCCATAACCAAATGAAGCGAGAAGGCGGAGCCTGACATTGTCACGTGACTGCCCCATGGGGCGAGCGGTCCGCACTACTTCCTCAGTTGGCGTCGGCGGAGGAACACAAATCAACAGATCTCACCGGAAGTGCCGTTCTGCTGCCCCCGGGAGACGGGCCAGGGCTGCTGGGTGACCTGGCCTGCCCAGCCCGGCTCCCTGAGAACGCTTTAGCGGGATTTTGCCCGCGGGGAATGGTTTCTAGAGCCCGCAAACTGCCGCCTAGGCGCGTGCTGCGAAAGGAAGTGCTCCTGTAATGACCAATCAGCAGCGAGGAGCCGTTTTAACGTCCCTCCCTCATTCACCCCTCCTTCCCCGCAGTGTGGTCCGTACCCCTTTCTGTCGGCCCCGGGTCTGCGCGGTGCGGCCCTAACAGGACGCCGTCCCCCGCGAGCCCGCCTTGAAGTCCGGCGGCGACCTGCCTCCGCGACATGTCTGGCTCAGAGACTGGTGAGTCTCGGCCTGGAGCCCTGGTGTGTGGACTTGAGCTGTCCAACTTCCTGGCGGCCTCGGGCGGTCCTGAACTGGTTCAGGGCTGCCGGCGAAGCTCGTGACTGCGCGGCACACGGTCGCAGGCGCGGGTTCTCTGGTTGAGGGTCTCCGCCTTGCTCCCAGTGTGTTTCAGGGCAGTCAGCGACATGGGTTGTGGAAGAGGGGCCTGTGGTAAGGCTGGTAGGACACCTGCATCCTGGCTGCCAAAGAGCAGTCTGCAGGATCTTTCCCGGTCCTGTATTTCTTTGGAATGTCCAGCCACTGTCACTGTGTTCTCCGCTCTTGCATTGTGGGAACTGAGGCCAAACCTACCTTGTGTTGATCTTCAGAGGCATGACACTTTTTAGGATGTGTCGATGCCCCGCCAAAGTAAAATAGTGGTGTTCGTTGTTGTTGTTTTAGTGCCGTCTGGAATTACGGGTTTTTCTGGCATCGTCTTTGAAAAGCGAATTGAAGTGATTGTCTAGGACGCTTCGTCCTTTTCTCCAGCACAGCATACAAAACGGTTGTCATGGTTTGGGCAACTGTGAGAAATGGGCACGAGGAGGGAAGTAGGTATATGGAAGATATACCGATTTATTTCCTTCCAAAACGTGCGTCCATAACATACTGGAGATGCATCTAATACTAACGTGCTTTCCCTTTAATCACCAGTAATTTCAGTGAACAAATGTTTCAAGCTTTCTACATGATCCTTAGTCAAGAAATCCTGGGGCTGGGGTTGTGGCTCAGTGGTAGAGCACTTGCCTAGCATGTGTGAGGCACTGGGTTCCTTAGCATCACATAAAAAATAAATAAAATAAAGGTGTTGTATCCATCTACAACTAAAAAAATATTTAAAAAAAAAAAAAAAAGAGAGAGAGAAAAGTCCTTAACCTTGGTAATCCCAGCCCTGGGGGAGGGCAGGATATGGTACAACACACAAAGAATTTCAACACTATTATTAAGATGCTGGTTCTGAGTTTAGGAACAACCTAAATCACCACCCTTTGGGGCTCCAGAGACCCCAACTTGCACAAGATAATTGGGTAAAAACATAACAAATACTATTGGGAATTTGAAGCATCCTCCATTAACTAGTTTCTAGTAACTTGTGATTGTCATTTACAAACTTTGTTTTTATGACATGATAGTCCTGTTTACTTGTATGTTTTAAGTAAAAACGTCTATTTAAGGCTTTTCTAAAACAAAAACTACTAGTAAATAAGTGAAGATTTGGGGTTGCAACGTAAAAATTGAATTTGCATTATAACTTTGACTTCATTGAAATTATAATACTCTAGAAATCATCCCAATACATCTTTTCAAGAATCTTGACTAGGAGGGTCTTTGAAATTTTATAACAAATTCCTGTTTTGTGTAGTTTAATGTCTGTTTTGTGGGAGTTGTTGATATTTTAAATGTGTGCTTGACTTTTCCTAGTGCTAGTGGAGACTGATTTTTCTCCTTTTTCCCCAACAGAGTGGGTAAGAGTTGCCAATAACCTTCTTTATAAATGTCACATACACCTGAGGATACACACACTGGAAGATTGTGATTCTAATGTTTTTATTGCTCTTTATCAATCCATTTTGGGAGAAAAAGTACCAGGTAAGTTTATTGAACAAGGTACTAATTGTGTACATATCTTAGGCCAGAAGTTTCTAGTACCTTTAGTTAGATCCCTTTGTATTTATAAAATTTTATTTTCTTGGTCTGCATCTTATTTCTATCCAAATATAGCATTCTTACCCTAGTGAATACCTTAGGGGACCCTCTCATAACAATAGCCTTGATCAAATCAGTTTGATGGCCAGCCCCATTTATTCTAATCATCCTTAATGCTTTGTGAAAGTCACACCATTTCTGTAAATAAACTTTCAAAGTTTCTAAAATTGAGTGGAACTTGGAAATTTGTTGGGTTCTGCTGCTTAACTAGGATTGCACATAAGAATTGATGTTTATTCTATGAGTCTAACTTACTAAGAACATAGTAAATTTATATTTTAAGTTGTGATTTGCATATTTCTTTAAGAGGTGCCACATTTTACTGTGTCCTTGCTTAAATAGCTCAGAATTCTTATCCATCGATTCCTTTACTGCCTCCATATCTTTGTAAAGTCTCAGCTCATGTCTTGCCTTTATTAGACCATTCACATCTCCTTGAATTTTGGTGCCTCTGCATCTTCTTTTACATGGTGTTTATGTAGAACATGTTTATACTATATGTTGGGTATAATATCAACCAGGTAAAATAATATTGAAAAGTAAATATTCAACTGAGAAGATACTTCTTTGTAGAATTCAGGCTTTATTATTTTACCTGTACTGTAGTCTGTTCAGTTTAGGCACAACTTAATTTTGTTGTATTTGGGTTTACTCAGAAGCCAGGTCAGAGACAAATAGATGGAAACTTGGATCCTCATAGGTGCAAAATAATGTGACTTTTGCCCCACAGACCTCATAGCTATTCCCAAGAATCAAGAGGATGATGCCCACAATATACAAGCAGTGATTGATTCATTGGCCTTGGATTACCTGCAGGTTAGCTTGTCTCACATAACAGGTTAGTATGAATTTAATTAAGTAATAGTGCATTTTAGTAAAATAACATTAAGTAGAACCTTAGACATTGTTTAATTAACCAAATGAGGGAGATTATAGAACAGATAAACTAAGACTAAACCAAGACAACTGATACAGTTAGGGCAACCATACATGAAAAACTTCTGGGGGGAGTTGAACTTTGAGTTTATGATGGATCTGGATCTGAAATATATTTCATGTATGTTTTTCTTTTATTATGTTAAAGCATACCAATACTGCATGTTTATAGTAGCTAAAAGAAACACCTACATGCCACTTAATAGGGGCTGCTTCGATAAATAATAGTGCCAGAGAGCGAACTGCTCAATAAGTTTGAAAGATGATTACTAATGCTCTCTATGCACTGTGTTCCATTTTAGGGGAATAATCTCCAATGTATATTGTGAGAAAACCATGATGTAATTATAATGTACAGAGTATGCTGCTACAGTTTGTTGAGAGGGTGGGGAGAATATATATGCAGATATATCCAATTAATTGCAGTCAGAAAAACTCTAGAAAAAGAGATTAAAAAAATAATAATGATTGTCTTCAGGGCTACAGGAAAGGGAACCCAGATTTTCACCATGTTTCTCTTGCATTTTTTGAATTTTGAACCATATTGCATATTCAAAAGCTTTTTAAAATGTAAGCTGTTTTTAAGACTTTCTAAAATAAAATGAGTGTACTTTGCTGTATTCCAAATCCAAACATACGAAATGTATTTAAAAATCCTCATTTGTCAATAGTGATGAAAAAGAATTTTTTCGGTAAATAATTTCAAACTAATGAACAGAGGGAGAGGGAATCTTAGGGACTTGAAACTATATCAGTCACAAAAAGAAGGCTAAAAAGGTGGCTTATACTGTTGATGTATTTTTTGGCATTTGTTAAAGAAGATAAATGTTAATCAGGATAGGAAATTTACATTTCTTAATATTGACAAGAACAAATTTTTGGAAGAGATACACTGTTGTAAGTATTTGAGTTCATTTCTAGGGGAGTAAATGTGGTAAATCAGTTTGAAGATTATTCATTTTGAGAAATGATCCCAGAGTTTCCCTGTTTGTTTGTAGTTTGAAATTGCTTTATCACCTGAATACATTGGACAGTTTCTGATATTTGTACTTTTAAAATATCCTGTAGCAAGAGTATAAACATAGATGTTTGTAGAACTTTTTATTGCGAAGTTGCCACTAACAAACAACATTCACCCATGAAATTTTACACACTGCTTACCTCCACCTACGGATTGTGGAGCAGCTTTTTACTCCTTGTGTTGTGTTTAAAGGAGTTTCTATTCTGCCACAAAGCACTACATTCCAGCCAGCAGCCTTAGTTGCTGGGTTGACAGGGTATGCTCCGCATCCTGGAAACTGAGAAGTCTTGAGTATGCCCATGGGGTTTGTATGTATTTAAAGCCAGAAAAACAAAGGACTTAGGAACAGGATTTCACGTTCATTATTTTAAATAGAAAAAAGTATTCCAACACAGCGTGTTTTTTACTAGTAGTGGTGTAAAACATCAGAATTGTGGTATAGGTTTGTTTTGCATCATAGCTAAAGTTAAGAGTGGCCAGATTTTCGCAAATATCAAATTTCTACTCTGCCTCTTCCATTCTGGTTTAAATTCATGTCAGGTGTAATATCCCAAAAGGATCACCAGAGCATCACATCCATACCTGATGTTGATTGGATTCCATTTTAGGTGACATTAAACTTGTCAAGTATCCGTGCTTTTGTCAATTTTTTTTTTTAATGGAGAATAACTTTTCATTGCTTTTTCTTTTCTTTCCTTTTTTTTTTCTTTCAAATTTTCAATTTTGATGAAACAGGTCCCTTTTACAATATATGCATCTGAAGTCCACATTTCAAAGACATAAAAGCAAATTTCAGGATTTTAAGACTGAAAAAGAGTGACACATTTGATAACAGTCTTCCTACCACTTCATAACAACTCACAAGTTGGAATTCTCCCATCAGCCACTTCTGCACATACATTTCAAGTCTTTTTCAAGATAAAGAGCCATATTTAGGGGCTATGGCTATAGCTGAGTGGCAGAGCACTTGGCTAGCATGTGTGAGCACTGGGTTTTATCCTTAGCACCGCATACAAATAAAGGCCTATTCACAACTAAAAAAAGCCACATTTATTGTAGCATTTATATACTTATAAATTATTTAACATGCACAGAATTGTGCTACCATTTTTATTAGACTTCTGTTTTTTTTTTTTTTTTTTGGACCAGGGATGGAACAAAGGGACACTCGGCCACTGAGCCACATCCCCAGCCCTATTTTGTATTTTATTTAGAGACAGGGTCTCACTGAGTTGCTCAGGGCCTCGGTAAGTTGCTGAGGCTGGCTTTGAACTCGCGATCCTCCTGACTCAGCCTCCCAAGTCGCTTGGATTACAGGCGTGCGCCACCACGCCCGGCTTAGACTTCTGTTTTTGTCACTGACGGTTTTCAGGTACTATATTCCTGGCCCCATTTTTCTCTAAACCCTGTGGTTGGTTTTGTTTTGTTTCATTTTGTTTTTTTTTTTTTTATTTTGTGGTACTGGGAATTGAACCCAGGAGCATTTTACCACTGAGCAACACCCCAGTCTTTTTTTATTATATTTTGAATTTTGAGACAGGGTCTCACTGATTTGCCCAGACTGACTTGAATTGAGATCCTACTGCCTCAGTGTCCTGAGTAGCTTTGCCCAATCCATTTTTATTCAACATTTTTAATAATCTATTAGGGGCCAGGTCCTGTGGGTAGGAATTGTTTAAAGATTAACTTCTCAGTGTTGTGTGAATGTGGTAGGAGATGAGACTGAAGAGGTTGAGGGATGAGACTGAAAAGAGGTTTAGCCAGCACAGTGGTTGTGAGTCAGGAGGCTGAAGCAAGAGGAAGGAGAATCACAAGTTTGAGGCCAACTTCAGCAACTTAGCAAGACCCTGTTTCAAAATAAAAAATTAAAGTACAGGAGATGTACCTTAGTGGTAAAGCACTCCTTGTTTACAGCCTCAGTACCCCCCCCCCCAAAAAAAAAGAGAGAGAGAGAGAGAGAGGGAGGATTTATAGATTAAGATTTATGAAGGGAGCCTGGATGAGGTTTTGGGGTGTTTTTTTTGTTTTTGCATTGCAGGGGATCAAGCCCCATGGATGAGATTTTAATCAGAAATATGATTTGATCTGCACAGTATGAATAGAAGTTAACAGGAGAAAAGAACCATGAATTCCTAATGAAAGTATTGAGGTTCTTGTTTTGTTTTGGTATTATTCTACTGATATTATCTTGAGAACAAACCCAACCTGTAGAAATAGGATCCCACAATCTGAAAGTGTTTTCTTCTGTCATTTTTTTCTACCAGCCTGATAAATTTCTGCTTTGGTACTTTACTGCTTTATATTATGGTATGAATCTTACCAGCAGATGTTTTTTGTTTGTTTGTTTTGTTTTGTTTTTTGGTACCAAGGATTAAACCCAGGGGCACTTAACCACTGAGTCACATCCCCAGCTGTTTTTTTATACATTTTATTTAGAAACAGGGTCTCACTGAGTTGCTTAGTGCCTTGCTAAAAATTGCTAAAGCTGGCTTTAAACTCACAATCCTTCTGCCTCAGCCTCCCGTCACTGGGCCTGACAGAAAATGTTTTCTTAAGTCCAGTTCCTTTGCTTCTTGAAAAAAAGAAGAAATATACCAGTGATATTCAGGCCTACAACCTTTATTTTTTTGGATATAATTAAGCAGCAGGAAATTGGTGTTTTTAATATTTATATTATTTTTTCTGAATTTGTAATCCATATATTCTTTCAAAATGTTATATCCATTTCAAGGTTATGAGGCTTTCAAGGCAGATGTCATTGTGCATCCCAATGCTGGGAGGTTGAGACAGGAGGATTGCAAGATTAGGGACAGCCTGGATAATTTAGCAAGACCCTGTCTCAAAAAATCAAAAGGGCTGGGGCTGTAGCTCAGGGGTAAAGTGCTCCTGGGCTCAATTTCTAGTACTAAAATAAAAAACTAAAATGGATTATGAGGCTTTCATTTTTTTCATTAAATTTTTTAATAGCTTTATATTTTCTGTTCAGGAGAAAATATAGTGAAAGGAGACAAAGAATCTATCAGGAATCTCCTAGAAATATTTGATGGATTGCTGGAGTATCTTACAGAACACATCAGTGAAACATCTCATGAGAGAAGTAAGTTTAAGAAGGGAGGGCTGGGGTCAGAACTCTGGTAGAGTGCATGCTTAGTGTAGAGGCCCTGGGTTCAAACCCCAGCACCAAAGAAAAAAAAAAGCAAGAAGAATGGCAAATTTGTTTTGGTCTCCAACTGTGTTATGTCCCTTTCGTCTTTTATCTCTTTGGTTATTTTTCTTAGGAAGCAGAATCACCAATACAGTATGCCCGAAAAAGTTAATTGTACATTTCTAATTGTTTCTGTTTCAGGTGGTTGGAAACTGTATCATCAACTACTTTGTTAATTTGGATTGTCACTTATAAATAACAATGGGAAGCTAAATTTCTGCCTGAATTGTTTATTGTCCATTATTGCATAAAATTTTTTATTCCAAAATTTCCTATGTCAGAATCACCATTTTATATTACAAATTTGGATATTACTGAGGCATTAGCAGGATGAATTTGTGCATCTCTGCCCATGCTGATATTTTGTGATGGCCAGCTTTTTTTTTTTTTTCCTTCTTTCCTTCCTTCTTTCTTCTTTGCTTTTTTTGAGACAGATTCTTGCTAAGTTCCCAGGCTGTCTTCTGACTTGTGATCCTCCTGCCTCAGCCTCCTGAGCAGCTGGGATTACAGGCAGGCACCCCTACACCTGGCTACCATCTACCAATGGTATCAGAGATTGAATCCAGGAGCACTAAGTCACATCCTCAGCCCCCCCCCCTTTTTTTTTTTCTACCTGAGGCTGGCTTTGAACTTGCAGTCCTCCTGCCTCTGCTGAGTTGCTGGGATTATAGGCATGCATCACCCTTCCCAGCTGAATATTTATTTTACTTTTTAATCCAATTCCCCAAATTATAAAACTTTGTTGTGTGAAGTTTTTATTTTATGAAGATCAATATTGCCTTATTTTTATCTAAAAGAGTTATGGTTATTTAAACTCAATCAGTAATACTTAAGGACTATTTATCATCTTTAATAAATAAACCTCATCGCTAGGAATTTCTTCTAAGGAAATAGTACAGAAAAAATTAGGCACTTGAAAGTTTTAAGTGTATTGGTAGTTATCACTGCACAAAAAAGAACCTGTATCTTAATAGTTGGACATAAATAATACTGTTGATCATGGATGGATTAATATATAATCCGTTCCTATATTGCACATTTATCCAAAAAATTATCATCAGCACAGTAATTAACATAAACTCTAATACAAGTTGCAACAGAAAATTTGGGTTGGCTCATCTTCACTAATTCTGCTGTGGTGGATAGAACTATGCTGTGACCATAACATTTGAAATTAATCTTAAAGTCTCTAGTTAGAGATACTTCCCTACCTTTAGCCAATTTCTGCTTGAACGATTTAAAAGCCAGAAGGGAAGATTGAAAAGTATACATTGGAAATTTATTTTCCTAAAATTCTAAAATTTTGAGTGTAGTTATGTGTTAAATGCTAATCTGGGCACTTTGGGAGGATTCAAAGCTGTATATCATATTGATTTTTCTCAAAATAAAAACAACCTGTATTTAAGTCGGGAGACAGCATTAAATGCTACAATAGAAATGAAAGAGGGGAGTTAGAGGAGAGTACTGGAAGTGAATAACATGTGGAATTCACCTAATGCAAGGTTACCAGGAGGTATTTGGATGCTCTGTATCTTTGTCTTTTTAGCAGCAAAATTAAGAGACAGAAAACTACTTGTTAGTAAGGAAGTTGAGATTAATTTGAACTGTTGTAAAGGCAGCAACAGTTTTTACAATTCAGTGGTTGATTGCAGGGAGGGGTGGGAACCTGGTTGATGACCGAGCAGTGGGGATGGAGGGAGGAAGACTTAAGCGCTCCTGTGAGTCTGGTGGTGGTGAAAAGCTGAGGGATACTACCTCCCAGAAAAGTTGGTATCGTGGTGAGCTGAGCTGTGATAGGTGGGAGTTGCTAAGTTGGGCCTCCCTCTATGACAGTTGGACAATGTTTTCTAAGGTTTGAGTCTCACTTAGGCAGGTCCAAAATATACTTAATTGGCAGTATTATTTAGAGCTGATCAGATTCTTCAAAATGCCAGTTAACAAATGGAAAGCAAATCTTTGCTTGCATTAGTTGTGCCAGCAGTGTAGGGCAACTTCTGCCTGGGACCTGAGTTAGCATTATCATTTACCATTGAAGAATGAGGGATTTGAAGGAAAACCATGGGTGTTCTACCCCTCACTGTCTAAGAAACTCTCCAGACTTGTTTTCTCATATGAAAGTTGTTGTAAAGGTTAAAAAAGCAGATATGTTGAGCACAGAGCCTAGCTCAGAGGAAATGCACAGTGTTGACAAATGTTATTAAAATTGTTGCTTGGTGAATACAGAAACAGAAAATAATGAGGTGGATGTATGAACAGGAAATGTCTAGAATTGGGCATGGGAATATCCGGAGAGGTAAATCTGAATTAGGTTTCAAAACCACAATAGCTCCTGAAATCATGGCCCTAGTGAATTAGTGCTGCTGGTGAAAGTGTGTATTCCTTGGGTATTTTGGGTTGGAGAAAGGGTCAGTGATCTTAAGGAAAATTTCATCTACACCATGATATGGTCTGAATCTCGCCTAAGGCATGGTTGTCTTGAAACTTGAAGTAGGTTGATAGAATCATGTTTTTCCTGACATCTTGATTGATTACCTCAGACATCCCTTTTAGATGGAAAAGTATAAAGAATGATAAGTAAACTTACCCCCTCTCTTAAAAAAGAAAACATTGTTGTATATATGATAGGCCTTGCTCTGAAAGCAATGTACTTCTTGTTTCTTTGTTACTCAAGTAACTCATTGCAGGTAATGATTTGATTCTTTCTAATTTCACTGTCATGGGAGCCCAGGTTACCAGGATGGGTTGGGGGTTGTCTCACTGTACTTACCTCTTCTGGCCTCTTGTTTAAAAAAAAGAAAGTGGTATTAACTTAGGGTTTATTTTGGTATTATTGTTTATAATCTGTTTTAAACAGGTGAACCTGAACAATATTTTAAAGAATCCCACCAAGGAGAACCTTTGGAAGAGCTTGAAAGCACTAAGGAGTCCAAATCATCATGGAAGAGAGTTTCTTTTGGGAGGTATCCCACAATGTCTATGTATTTCATTACAGCAAATTGTGCTTTCTCATCTACTAAGAATTAAAATGCACACAGTGTATCAGAATGGTACCAAAAAAACTAATGTCAACATTTTGCTAACTTCTCCTATTTTTTACCTTTTAGAGGGAGTTTTTAAAACATGAGCTACATATAATACTAATTCTGTCTTAATTATCTACTCATTTTTCATTTGTTCCTTGATCATGAAAGGATTATCATTTTCCCCTTGTTCATCCACCTTGAAGGAAACTTGGAAAGTACAGAGAAATTCTTTTAACAGCAGGAAAAAAAAAAGATGAAATCTATCATTTAAAACTAAATACTAGCCGGGCATGGTGGCGCACACCTGTAATCCCAGTGGCTTGGGAGGCTGAGGCAGGAGGATCACGAGTTCAAAGCCAGCCTCAGCAAGGGCAGCATGCTAAGCAACTCAGTGAGACCCTATCTCTAAATAAAATACAAAATTGGGCTAGTGATGTGGCTCAGTGCCTGAGTGCCCCTGAGTTCAATCCCCGGTTTTATTAACGTTTTGTTATATTTTAGTCCTTTATCTTTTTTTTTTTCCTTTTTTGGATTAAGTCATACTGTCTGCATTATTTTGTTTCTTGCATTTTATTTAACACCAAATCTTTTCCCAAGCATTTATAATGTTTTTTTCCCCCCAGCTCTTAGTATTGAATCTAGGGCATAGTGCATACCAGACTTTTATTTTGGGACACATCTTGCTAAGTTGCCTACGATGGCCCTGAACTTGATATCTTCCTGCCTTAGTCTTTAGAATAGCTGGGGTTATAATGACTATATATCATATCATTCATATAGTATATCATAGTTTACTAACCCATTCATCTAATGTGGAGCTTTGTTCTGATGATGATGATTATGATAATGACAATGATTATAAAAAAGCATACCGGGCCAGAAGATTGTAAATTTGAGGCCAGCTTGGGCAACTTAGTAAGACCCTGTTTCAAAATAAAAAGGGCTGGGGTTGTAGCTTAATGGTAGTACTGGAGGGGAGACCAAAAAAAAGCCTTTTTTATTCTCCCTTTCATGTTTTTAGGCTAAATTCAGAGTAAAAGAGTATGAATGTTTTAAGGCTATTAATAAAAGTTGCCAAGTTGTTTTTCAAGAAGGCCATGACTAATTTACATCCACCAGCAGCATGAAAGAGCTGGTACTTCATGAGCCATTTTCATTAATCAATATCAGTTTTAAAATTTATGCTACTTTTGCAGACAAAATACATTGTTGTTACAGATTTGATTGTACTTCTTGCTAACTAAAACTTGAACATGATGCTGTGATTTTCTTTTAAATGTCTAAATTTTGATCTTTTATGGAGTATGTCATGGTTTGAAAAACAGGCAATACCTTTTTTTAGATAAAGTACACTGTGAAAAATATCTCAAAGGAGACCTATCACAAGCTGAAATTCTTGACTTTCATTATATTTTTAAAAACAAGGGCAAAAGTGAGACAATTCAAGGATATTTAGTACAAAATTAATGCTCTACCATACTCCCCTCCACTCCTACACCCTTAGATTCACCAGAGTTTGCTGTTCTATGTATTCTGTCCACTTAGTCCTTGACAATTTATACATAGTTCTTTTCATTATATATCTGTCAACACAAAACAAACAAGCAGGAAGAAGTGATAAGCACTAAAAGGAAGATCATAAAATATTGTTTGTTTTGAGCATCTCAGGGCCTCAGGCATGCTAAGCAAATCCCTTATTGCTGAGCTACTTCCCCGGCTCTGGTCTTTTTGTTTTTCTGCACTAGCAAATGAGCAATCTAAATACGTGCAGGCTGGCTGCTGGAAGCAAGAAGGGCCCTCTGTAGCTAGGCTGGGCCCTGAGTGAGTGAGAATTTCTTTCAGATGCTCCTCCTCACCTGAGGCTCTGGGCCACTCTTGGGATGAAGATGAAGCAGAATCCACTGGTGAAATAATTAGACTCGGAGACACAGCACATACCTTTTCTCTAAGAAGAAATGGTGAGTAGTTAACCTTTAAACATCAGTTATTATTCAGTATACAATTATAACAATGTGAAGAGTTATGCTCTTTAAAATCAAGAATAGAGCCCTAATTGGACCTCAGCATTGAAATTCCAGAATAACACCATTATGCACTAAATATGAATAGTTATCTGAAATAACAGGCAAGTGAGAGTCACAAGCACATGGGCACATACGTTCAAGGCAAAACAGTGAGTGCAAGGTTGTCATGTAATTTGTGGGACCTGATATCCTAAGAAGAGAATTCTGGATGTATCTTTACAGTCTAGTTACACTTCCAGAGTACTCCTTTAATTATAGTTTCCCAAATTGGATTTTTTCATCATTTCAATTAACAAGTTCATACTCAGTAGCAAATTTCCTCCCAGACTTTATGTCACATTTCCAATGATCTGCTTACACACAGAACTGAATATTGCTCACCCTCCAACCATCTTACCCACCTCGCATGCTATGTTCATCTTTGACATTGTTTCATCTGCTGAGATGCTCTTTCTTCCTATTCCTGACCAACTCATTCTCCATAGCTCAGCCTCCCCTACCTACCTCAGTCTGTCGAGTCTGTGTTTTCTCTTCCTTTCTGTAACACCATTCCCACATTGCTTGGTAACTTATAGTTATATAAACTGTGAATTCCTGGGAAAGTGACCATCATACCCATTCAGCAAATACTTACTTGGTGCCTTTCCTGTTCCAGGCAGTGGTGAGAGAGTTGGGAACAAAACAGACACAAATCCCTGCCTGCATGGAGCTTACTTTCTACCTGTGAAAGCTGCTAATAAATAAATAAAATCTATAGTAAAATTATTCTTGTTCATCATACTTTTTCAAAACTTAGGAAAAACCCATCCACCATAAATATTTTTTGAATGAAAAGACAAAAATGCTACTGTGTAATTAGGTACTTTAAATTGTGAATCAGGTGGGCTTGTTTCTCATCCAGACTCTGCTACTGGCTGTGTGACTTTGGACATGATACTTAACCATGTCCTATCTGAGCCCTATTTTTTAACATTGAAATGAGAGAATTGGACTAAACCACCTCTGATGTCCCTGTAAGCACTAGTACCCTAACTCCAAGGAATGAGTGCTACACTCCCGAGACATTATGCTCAAAGACCTAAGTCTGAACATCACAGTAGACCAAAGGCATGTGCTTGTCATTGATAGAGGCAAAGTAATGGAATGATCAAAGTCAAGTGTAGTTAATACAAAAATGTTTCTTGAAGGAAGTCAGATAGATTGACAGTGGAGGGAATGAGCAGTGATTTTAGAAATGGGTCCTCTGATATTAAGTGCCATGTAAATTAAATACAACAGTAAAAGATTAGTTACCAGTCAAGCATCTCTAATCGAAAAATCTGAAGTACTGCAAAACCTGAAACTCTTATGAGCCACTGACATGACATCACAAGTGGAAAATTCTACACATGACTTCATATGACAGATCACAGTCAAAATGCCAGAACACTAGAAACAGTGCATAAAATTATTATATGAAACATAAATGAGTTGGTTCCCATCCTCAAGATCTTACTGTGTATATGCAAATATTCCAAAATCCAAAACACTTCTCATCCCAAGCATTTTGGATAAGGGAACTCAACCTATACTTGTTTCCAAATTATAGAGAGCAGAATTTGGTTTAATGTAATTAAGGCAAAGGAGAAAAGGTCGAAAAGGAGGCCTCGCAATGATAATTGGGATTGATGTGATGAAAGGGCTTATGGCAGCTTCGTTTTTATCTTTAGATTAAGATGTCAGACAACTGTCATACACATTCACAGGCATCTAATTTAGGTTTCAATTTCTGAACTATAACTCTTTGATTATGGTACGAGCCACAAACCTTAATTCATTTAATATCTGTATACCTAGTGATGCCTGTGTAATAATTAGCATTTCTACAACTCTCGCACCTAGTTTTCTTTTTTTTAAAATATGTTTTAGATGTTGATGGACATTTATTTTGTTCATTTATTTACACGTGGTGCTGAGAATAGAACCCCTCACACATGCTAGGCCAGTGCTCTACTACTGAGCCACAACTCCAGCCTCTCTAGAGCCTATTCTTCTAAAGCTAATAAAACCTTGCTCTCAAATTGTGTAAGTGATTCTGGACTATAGAACTACCTCTTACTATGTAGTAGTTATTAAAAATAATTGGTATTATTGAACCAACCTTGTTCTGTCAATACTATTTTATTCTTGGCATTTAGTATAATATTTAGCAAACATTGTGATAGGTAAAAAATTCACCTTTATTTTCTTTCCTAGGTGCTCAAAGTCCTGTCCACAAGCAATCTAAAAAAATGACACCTTCACCAACTGCAAAACCACACGGAGATGTGTTAAATCCTCCCTCATCTAGTTTTCTAGTCAAGAATAGGACATTCTTCATTGAAGATAGTGAGTCATTGCATTGTTCATTCATTAGACTGTTCCTGGGTTGAGAAACAGTTCATTGCCCA
The DNA here is from genome assembly GCA_020662805.1 of Glaucomys volans. NCBI lineage: Eukaryota > Metazoa > Chordata > Mammalia > Rodentia > Sciuridae > Glaucomys > Glaucomys volans. Next base: position 145,336 of record JAJEJO010000490.1, read on the forward strand.
GGATATTTGCCATTAGTCTTTTTACGTTGTTGCACTATATAAGAATCTCTTTGGTTTTACATGATCTTATTTGTAATTTTTGCTCTTAATTGTGAGCTCTATTTTCTGCTTAATATGGTCTTTGACCATGTAGTTTTGCTTCCACTATTTTATTATCTGATAAGTTATCTTCTCAGAATATTTGGGGGGTTTTAGTTTCGTTTTTCTTTTAAGGACAATACAGTCTGATACATTTGTATAGCAGTTGATGGTCTTCAACTTATAAATGAATAACAGAATACAGTAACTTGAAAAATATTCTCATTCCTATTTGTTGTGGAATTTTTATATGGTAGTATTACGTAACATCATTGTTAATGGCCAATTGGTTTTCTAACAGGTGGATGAACCATAATTTACATAGCCATTCTTGAAACTATTAGGTTGCTTCTAATTTTTCATTATTTTTATTTCTTTGGGGATTGAACCCAGGAGTGCTTTACTGTTGAGTTGCCTCCCCACTCCTTATTTTTTGAGACAGGTTCTCACTAAGTTGCTGAGGCTGACCTCACATTTGTGAACCTCTTGCCTCAGCCTCCCAGGTTGCTGGAATTACAGGTGTGCATCACCTTATCAAGTTCATTATTTTTAAATAACTTTCAGGATCTATTTTTATGCTAAATAAGATGATGTTTATTCTTATTTAATTAAATTTCTGCTTGTTGGCTAGGGATGCATCGCTGCTTTAATTGCTTTTTGTATTTTTTATTTTTAATCAAGTTAAAAAGATTTATTTGTGTGTGAATGTGTCTGTATAGGTGTAGGTATATGTAAAATGATTTATGCCTTAGAATTTAATCCTTGATCCACTTTAATTTGTCCTGCCAGCGGAAACCCCTTCTGTGAGTATGGTTCCAAGTGCTAGAAAACTAGGGGAGCCTATCCGAGCAGCTATTCCTTTACATCCACCCTACCACCCTTCAGAGCCTCGAGCACCCTGCCCCATAGGGAAAGAATACCTGCGTTCAAGTCACTGCTCCCCTGCCATGAATTCAACTGGAGAGCACACAGCATTTTCTGTAAGTGGAAAAATTTGCGTCCATTGGTTAGAAAGCCCATATTTTTTAAAAATTTATTTATGGGGCTGGGGATACAGCTCAGTTGGTAGAGTGCTTGCCTTGTAAGCACAAAGCCCTGGGTTCAATCCCCAGCACCACACACAAAAAAAAATTTATTTATTTATAGTTCTGGGGATCAAACTCCACGGCCTTGCTTATACTAGGCAAGTGTTCTAACCACTGAGCTCCATCCCCAATACAAGAAGCCTATCTATTTAAAGGTCTGTGGTTAGAATAATAGTCAAGCATATTGCACTGACCAAAGCATTGTGCTTCTTAAAATTTAACTCTATATAACCCTGCATGTTCTTGTTATAGGAAGGTTGGAGTAAGATAAGTGTATAAGAAGGGAAATAAGAAACAACACATAATAGAATGTTTATTATCTATTTATTTTTGCCAGGCAGTTTTGGGTACTTTACAGGTGTTGAATAATTTATTCCTCCAAAGTGTTCTGGAGAAATTACTACATTTTCCATGGAAACTAATGTAGAGAGGTCAGTATGTTGTCTGAGGTTACACAACAATTGTTAGAGGCAGGATTTGAACTCAAGCATTTTGACTTGAGGACACATGTTGTGTATCCCCTAATTAAATACTTGAAAACATTTAAAATATCAGAAAATGTGAAAAAGCCAATTGCCACTGGGCACAGTGGTGCATGCCTAGAATCCCAGCCATTCAGGAAGCTGAGCTTGGCAAGTTTGAGACCAGCCTGTGTGATTTAGTGAGACCCTGTCCCAAAATAAAAAGGCCTGAAATGTTCTCAATGGTAGAGCAACCCCAGGTTCAATCCCCACTACTGCTTTTTAAAAAAAAAAAAAAAAAAAAAAATGACTGTTCATCCATATTTACATTGTCCAGCACGAACCCCCGTGAATATTTTTGGCTTTTACTCTTTTCTTTGCGGGGTGGGGAAACAGTTCCTTTTTTAAAAAAATTCTCTTATTCTGTCTATATGTCCATATCTTCCTAGAAAGAACAGGCAGATATGTGCCAGGGTAAATTTATAAACAATGACACATTAAGTTCTCATTATTAAAAAGTTCAAGCATGCATAAAAGGTACAAAGATGAAATAAGCATCATTAGCATTAGGTGACCATTATTTTAAACATTCTCTGTGTCTGTTCAGATAGGAGGGTGGATAGATAAAAGAGAGAAAGAGATCATAAGATAATGGTTACCCTTGGGGAAGTCTTGCAGGGGATGGTGTAAGGGCTTCTGAGTTATTGTAATTAGTTTCTTCACCTGGGTGGAAGTGAATGGGAATGTTCATTTTGAATTAATTCACTGAGCTGGACATTTAAATTTGTTTTAAAGTTTTAAAAATTTGATTAATTATATTGCTATTTACTAAACTGTACTAAATTTAATAGAAGAAAGGGATTCTGAAGTGAAATTGAGGATATCATTAAACATCAAATAATGTTTACCACAAGAAATATTTTCTAAGATTCCCTCTGGGAGATGGGCGTGAAGCTCAGTGGTAAGTGTGTAAGCTTAGCATGCTCAGGACCCTGGGTCCAATCTGTAGCACCAAAACAAGCAAGTAAAAAAGATTCCCTCTAAGGCTAAGAAAATACTGAAAGTGTTGGGTTTATATTTATATTTTGAGAAGTTTCATGATTGTTTTAAGTGTTTCAAGTTTGGACAGTTCTAGTTGATTCCTCAATAGATGAGAAAAAAATTTGTGATTTGGTCATTTTTTAATTGTCTAGTTGTAGCCATTACCCATGAAAATCATGTTTGAGAATCCCTCACCTGCCTTTATATTAGAATGGAATTCTAAGCCACACTTTATCTGGGCAGAAATGATAGACACAGCTCCACTCCTTTGACATTGAGTGTCAATATGGTGTTTTGACAAATGCATTTAAAAATAAACATGGAAATTGAAGAACCTTGCTTTGTGCCACAGGTTCCCCTTGCCCACCCTCAAAAGGGTTCTGCATGTCTTCTTTGTAGCGTTTTCAAATTAACTTTGTTCTATGTTAATAGGAACCAGATGATAGAGTTATCTTAACTTCCAAGTTGCCTGATGATAGTGAACAGGAAACCTATCCAACTCAGGTCCCCAGCCCCAGGGCAAGGAAGATTCCCAAGGGAAAAAGGTAACATTACTCCAGGCTTCCGTGTTTATAGTCCGTTTGCAAATGGATTTGTAAAGTGAAGGGTACACTCTACAAATTTAGCTATGGAAAACAGCATGAAATATGTATTAAAGCATGTTTTGCAAGGTTATTTTGAACTAAGTAACGTATACCTGGCTACTTAATGTCACATGGTCACTTTCATTATAGAAATGAAAACAGAGTTGCAGTCTCATCATGGGAATCACCTCCCCACCAGAGGTCAAGAAAGAGGTTAACAGAACAAGAACTACATGCAGTGTCACAGAAACTCTCTCAACGGCTCTCTGAGCTAGATTGGGCAAGTTTTGTTTTTCAAATTATAATTACTATGGATACTGAGCATTTTAATGATCTCTCAGTGAAAGGTGAAAGCTAAGCTTAGGTATTGGAAAATCAGTTGTGTCTGTCTCAACTGTGAAAATGTTCCAAAGTCAAGCAAGTAAGACATGAACAAACAGCCCTTAGCCTTTCTTGATATAACCAAGTATGATGCAGATTTATCCAAATTGTATTGCCTTCTGATGAAAACTGAATCATTTAATATACATGATAATGTTAAACCATTTACCTTTAGTTTCCCTTTTTTTTTTTTTAAATAGCATTTGTTTTTATTTTTAAAAAGTTAATGTGTGCATTACAGGAAAAATAAAAACACAAGCAAAGAACAAAGTCATCCAGTCACAAGCAGCTTAGTTGGACGTGTCCCTCCAGGTCGTGCGTATACATGTGCAATATCCCATTTTGTGATTGAGATTGTAGTGTGTATCATGCTTTTCCACACATCATAAATATTCACCAATTCAAAATCCCAAAGCTACACGAGTATTTTTGATAACTGAGAATATACTATACCAACTCAATCTGTTATCCTTTCTTGGGGACAAAAATTTCACTGAAGACAGAATTTAGTTTCCCTTTGTCAATAAAGATGGATCTGATATAAAATTGGGTGGATCACTGATTCCCACAAAATGTAATGAAATAACACTGAATTAATTAAATCCATATTTGACTTACTATAAAGTTTACTGAAACTGTGTAGTAATTAGCATCGATTCCCACTCTTTAAAAGCCAAAGATATATAAGCATCTGAAAACTTGTTATTAGTACCTATCCAAGAGGAAACTTTAAAGGTCTGCTGTCTGCTTCTACTAATTTGTGTTCTGCCGAAATCAGTAAAAGATGTTGAAAAGAATTTTCTCAATAGATGTTAAGGAGTGCTCTGGGTGACCGGATTAAGGAAAAGACTGAACATGAAGAAGATTTTGGAAACAGAGAGATGGAGAACGGAAATGAGGAGACACTGTCTCAGCATAGTGACAGCATCGTGGAATACAAGCCAAAGAAGCTAAGGCCAGGTACTCACCCAGAGGGACCTAGAGTGGTGGTGTCCATGTGAACTACTTAGGTAGTTTCTCTGTGTTTTTAATGACTTTCTCATTTTAAAAATTTCAGAAATATACAAAAGGATAAAAAATAATAGCAAACTGAAGTTGGTGGTGTTTCCTCGTACCACTTTTTTTTGGTACTAGGGATTGAACCAGGGACACTCTCATCATTGAGTGACCAGCCCTCTTCATTTTTTTATTTTTCAGCAGGATCTCACTAAGCTGCCAAGGCTGGCCTTGAACTTACATTCCTCCTCCCTCAGCTTGGGGATTACAGGGGTGTGCCACCAGGCTGGGGTTTTGACTACTTTCATACTTTGACAGTTTATATACTGCTTGTCTAAACATACTATTGTTTTATGTTCTTTAAAAATTTACATAGGGCTAGAAATACAGCTCAGTGGTAGAGCTCTTGTCTAGCATGCATGAGGCCCTGGGTTTGATTCCCCATCTCCCCCAAAAAACAAAAATTCAAATAATTTACACAGATACTGTATATATCATTCTGCAGTCTGCTTTTTTTTTTTTTGTATGTTAACATCATTTTGGAAATCTGTTTATATTGATACTTAAAGGTCCAGCTAATTCATTTTAGCTGCTATATGATTAATTCACACAATGTACCCCATTGGTATGAGCATATATGTCACTATTCATTATGGAAGAATCTGGACTGCTTCGACAGTGCTTTACCCATGTTAACTTTTGCTTACAAGCATTCTACTTTCTAAGTATTCATAAGCTATGTATATATATTTTCATCTCCTCCTTAGGACCTAGATAGATAGGTAAAAGGATGCAGACACACAGCCCAGATAATTTACCTTTTCTCCCTCCTCATTGCCAAGAGCACTTTCCTTAGGACTTTATGCATAACAAGCATTCCACATATTGAATATATAACCTGAATGCTTGAGATAGTTCATATTTGTGTTCATTTGTCTGTTTACTTGGTGTGACTAAATACAAATTAGTAAAAGAGAACACATTTAGCACATTCACTCATTCTTCTCTTTGAATTTGCTGAGAACCAACTAATTGGTTTCCTGCTTAGCATTTCTGGCTGTCAGGAACTAATAATGGTAAATGGCCTTTTTGTGTTTCAGGATTTCCCAAGCACAAAAAACCACCTTACAGATCCCATTCGCTGTCTCCATCTCCAGTTAACAAACGCAAACAGTTCCAGATAGAGAGAAGAAGGCAGCGTAAGCCAAAAGAAACAGATATCCGCCAATTTCAAGCAAAGGTATTTCCCCATTCCTTGATTGCTGTTGGGTAGCAGGCCATTTCCCCAGCCAGATGCTACCATGGATTAAATTAGCATGCCACTGATTAAAGGTTTAAAATGTACTTAATATGCTTTGAGTTGAGTGCAAGATAGAGAATTATGTGATATAGTTTATGTCCCTCTTACAGAGCATAAAATTACTTATGAAGTTCTCAAGAAAATTATCTCATTGTTCCAAGAGATCAGTATGAGTTGGTATTTTCAGAGAGAACTTGAGAGATGAAGGGAATCTGAGGTAGATTAAACATGATAGGTCACTTTAATTACATGGTTACTCATTGATCAGAAAGAGAAAATAGCCATTAGAGATGGTTGGGTTGTGTGTGATTATGATTGCTGAGGAGGACTTTCTACTGTGGAACAGGAATTTTGAAATGGACACTTAGTTTTTTGCTGTAGTAGGTTTCATAATCTCCTCCCTCCCTTTTCTTTTTTAGGGGTGAGAGGCAGTACTGGGGATTCAACCCAGGACCTCACAGAAATGAGGCAAATGCTCTACTACTGAACCCTTTTTAATTTCATTTTAAGACATGGTCTATGCTGCTCAGTCCTCCTGATTAGCTGGACTTACAGGCATATACTACCACACCCAGCTTAAATAATTTTTTTCTTTTTGTGGTACTGGGGACTGAACCCAGTGGCACTCTACCACTGAACTACATTCCCAGCCCTTTTTATTTTTTGAGACAGGAGCTCACTAAGTTTTCTATACTGGTCTCAGATCCTCCTACCTCAGCCTCCTGAGTAGCTAGGACTACAGGCATTTGCCACAGAGCCTGGTTGTGTTTATAATAATGAAAACTAAAATTAATTGAAGTGTCTTACAGTAGTTATATTCAGTATGTAATTCAGCATGTAACTTCCACTTAGGGGAGTATCAAAATAATTATAAAACCTGTGGGAACAAAAAAAAACCGCATTATATAAAATATCATCTTACGTCCTGATTACATATCTTTTAAAACAATGTGTATAGAGCCTGAAAGGAACTGTTTTCAAAAAGGTGGGAGAGATTGAGCTTGATATTTTGGGGGTGAACAGTTTCCTAGGTGAATTTTTTCCCCTCATTTATGTTTTTAAACAACTATAATATTATATAACCTTTTCCCCTTTAGGCATTAACTGAAGCATTTGAAAGGGAGCTGAGAAGAAATAAAATTCAAGAGAATATTGGACCTCAAAGGATAAATGAGGAGGAGGAGGAAACAGTGGGTAAAAAGTCTCCACTATAATAAATGCATTTGATCAGATCAATGGGAAGTACTGAGATGATTTTTTTTTTTTTAAAGGAAAAAGAAAAGGATCAACAGGGCCTTAATCATTAGCTCTTTAGGAAAAGGCAGGATTTCATTTATAATGTAGGATTTTTTCCTTGCTCATGGGGTAGTCAGGTCACTAAGATACAGAAAGACATGACACCAGAGAAAGCTACTGTTTTCCTTCTGCCTAAAATTTGCATCGGTTTTTAAGGGTTTCCACTTCGCAGTTCATCAGGAATTAAAAATTGGCATAGGTTGACCAGGAGAATGGGGAGTAAGAAAAAACAGAGAAGCCCAGTTGCTTTATTGGGTGGGAGAAACCCAAAGCATGTTTAATGCCTTTCAAAAGGTTAAATACAGAAACTAAGTAAAAGTATGGGGAAAAACAATAGCAAAATGTTACTGAACAAAACAGGTTATGAAGTACAATATGGTCACAACTAAACATAATGTAGTTGCTTGGGAATTTTTTTAATCTACATGGGAAAAGTTGTGAAAGAAACGAGCATATCAAAGCATTAACAGTGGTTGTATTTAGAGTGTGGGATGAGGTGACTGAAACTTGAAAAATTTCAAGGAGCCGGGCGCGGTGGCACACGCCTGTAATCCCAGCACTTGGGAGGCTGAGGCAGGAGGATTTCGAGTTCAAAGCCAGCCTCAGCAACTTAGCGAGGCCCTAAGCAACTCAGTGAGACCCTGTCTCTAAATAAAATACAAAATAGGACTGCGGATGTGGCTCAGTGGTGGAGTGCCCCTGGGTTCAATCCCTGGTTCAAAAAAAAAGAAAAAAAAGGAGGGAGGGAGGGAGGTTGGGAAGGAAGGAAGGAAGAAAAAAAGAAAGAAAGATTCCAAGGGACACCAGGGGACACCAGGGGCTAAAAGATGTCTTTACTGGGCTGGGGATGTAGCTGAGTTAGTAGAGTGCTTGCCTTGCAAGCATAAGGCCTTGGATTCAATCCCCAGCACCACACACACAAAAAAAGGTGCCTTTACCTTAGAATAAATGAACATTAACTAGATTCTGAGAGATTAGAAGAAAGGTGGTTTGTCTAGGGACTGGTTAGCTATTTTTGTCAACATAGAATGTTTAAGATGATGTATGAAAGAGTTCTCCATTATCTTGGTCAACCTGTTCTGTTCTGTATCTGCTTTGAAGGGAAAAATATACAGAGAAGCCATTCATACAAGAACTCCAAAACACGGTCAGCCCTGGAAGATTTACTCCAGAAAATCCATAACTCCGAGTCCAAGAGCTGGCTTCCCAAAACCAAATAAAGCAGCTCCAAGTAAGAACCACAAAATTATAACTTTATGGAAAACTGGCTACCTTTGAAAGTATGCACTTCATTCCAAGGACAGCTTTAAAAACTAACATCCACCAGTTAGCAGCAGAAAGTTCCTTCTTTTATCACTGCCCTATGGCTGGTTTTCTGTAAAGAAAGTTAAATAATTCCCTCAGGGAGGCCTGTATTATTGGCACCAAGAGAAGGCCAGGGCTACCGCTTGCAGCTCCAGCTTGAGCCTCACTCTGGTTGCCTTTTTTGTTTTTGTTTCTGGGAAGTTGGTAGAATACAAGGGATGCTCGAAGGCAAGCAGGTGTATATTGATGGTTGGTGCCAGTGAGTGTTAAGAGTCTTGTTACAAGCGAACAAGGTCATGTGAAATGTCCGATTTTCAACTATTCCCCAAAGACTGCTGAACTTCCAGCTACATCCCATTAAACAGTTTGTCTTGTAAGCACATGCCGACCAGGAGGGCTGAGGAGTCTTCTGCTTTAACACACAGGAAGCATCTACCCTCAGGTGCTGAGGCAGCTGAACAGTCAGTATGGTCTTCTCAGGCCCAGCATGTTATCAGTAAGAATGTTGAGCTTATCTTCATCCCTAACAACTAGTTGGCTTACTCTGATCAAAGAAGGAATGCAAAAGGTGATAAGTACATTTAGAATGGCTTTTTTTCAGGATCATCACATCAATTAGATTTGGTCTACCAGGAAGATGGGGTAAGAGTTCTTTTTCGCAAGTCTCCCAAATTAAGAGCATCTCATTTGTCCCTGCAGTGAAAGTAAATGAATACAGTCTCTTGCCCCTAATGCTGGAGCAGTTTCCATTTCTCTATGTTTCCGGCCCAACACTCAGCAAAATGTGGAAACAACAAATTGCACAAGTTGAACAGCTCAACAAAGAGGTACATGGGGACAGTCGATCAAAGAAGAAACTCCAGGATGAAGTAAGTTACCATCAATTTGAAGTGTACAAATATAAGCCAGAAAGGGGAAGAGCTTGTACTTGAACTTCATTAACTTGCCTTGTATCCCCCTTAAAGATAGAAGAAGCCCTGAGAAGGCATGACCTCCTCACTTCCCTTGTCAAGAAAGAATATGACCATAACAGGAGATTGGTATGTCAAGAACAAGTTGGGCATTCTAATTTTGAACTTAGAAAAGTTGTATTCATATCCTTTCATCTGCATAGCTGGGCAGTATACTCAGATTCTAACACTTGCCTGCCGAGGCAATTAGGCAGGGCTTTATCCAAAATTGATGAGGGAGAAATGCTACAGAAATGTTACATACAATTTTTTTTCCTAGTGCTAGGAATTGAACCCAGGGCCACTCTACCACTGAGCTACCTCCCCAGCTCTTTTTATTTTTCATTTTGAGTCAGGGTCTCACTAACTTGCTTAGGGCCTTGAAGAGTTGCTAAGGCTAGCTTTGAACTTGCCATCCCTTCTGCTTCAGCCTCCTGAGTTTCTGGGATTTATAGGTATGCCCCATCATACCCAGCTTTAGTGCTGTATACTTTATAACCAGTTTCATTTAGCCTTTATAGTACCAAATTTGAGATGTTTTCCATGGAATGAAAAACCTGAGGCTTTTAGATGGTGACTTGCTCTGGGTGTCATGAGAAGCAAGTAGTGCAGCTGAGATTGTAATGCGGTTCTTTCTCTCCCTCCACAGCCCCTTCTAGTTGCAAGGTAGTAACAGCTTATTGCTTTTTGCCCTCCCATCTTTCTCTGGTCCCAAGGAGAGAGCTAATATGGTTTTCCAGCTTCCATTGTAATTTTTTTTTTTTCTCTTTTTGGTACTAGGAATTGAACCCAGGGGTGCTTTACCACTGAACTAGTCCTTTTTCATTTTTTGAGACGGGGTCTTCCCAAGTTTCTTAGGGCTTCACTAAGTTGCAAAGGCTTGTCTTGAACTGGATCTTCCTGCCTTAGCTTCCTAAGTTGCTAGGATTACATGCTTTTGCCACCATGCCCAGCTGCTTCCATTGGATTGGATTGGGATTCATACTTAGCACAACATCATCCCTTTTGAGTGTAGTGAAGGAAGAGGACAGAGGTTAGACAATCTGCTAAAGGAAGATTTTGAAACCTTTGACTGGGGGGCTAGGGATTTAGTTCAGTGGCAGAGCATTTGCCTACTACACACAAGGCCCTGGGATCGAGACTAAGCCCTGACAAAAATAAAGGGGGAAAAAAACACCTTTGGTTGAATGTGGAGTTGAGATAAGCCATTAGAACTATAATCCTGAACAGTTCCAAAACACCATCTAAAAGAACTGCTTGGGGTGCTTTGGAATGGGAGAGAACAGTATCTGAACACATGGGTTGGAGGCTTTGGGCACAGGGCCTCATTTTATCCTCACTGCTTTGATATTATCTAAGTTCCTAGTTTGAGCCTAATTATATACTCTTGACAACTCAAGCTTGAAAGTCCAGACTGCCATTTTTCTTGGTCTTGTTAAGCTGGCATTGGCTGTGACTTAGTGACCCCTGTTGGAGTGAGATGAGACCCTCAAATTTGGGGGTGCTCAGGTCCTGGCTGCTCTCAGTATGGTCAGGGCTTGTCAGTGCTGCATTTCAGATCAAGGTTTGAAGCGGCAAAGGCTGAGGGCTTCTGGAAGCTGATGGTCTTTCACACATTGTCCAGGATGTAGGGCCACTGTTCTGCATGGCTGCCTTTCTGCTCAGAGATGTGGGGGACCGTGGGGGATATGAATGCTCATATCTGCCTTCCTCTTACCCTTATGTCCTCTTGTCCTTTCCCAGCAAGACTTTAAGGACTGCATTTATAGACAGAGGTTGACCCAATCAAAAATAAAAGAAAATCGTCAGCAAATTATTCGTGCCCGAAAATATTATGATGATTATAGAGTGCAGTTGCGTGCAAAAATGATGAGAATGAGAACCCGGGAGGAAATGGTAAGTGCACTCTTTCTGTCCAGCCCTGTTGAGAAGGTGAATTTTGTCTGTGACATTTTGGGACTACTTTGTTTGTTGTAATTCTTGCCTCAGTTTAAATCTGAAATCCAAGTCAGGCATGGTGGCACACATCTGTAATCCTGGTGACTCAGGAGATGGAGGCAAGAAGATCACAAGTTCAAAACCATCCTCAACAACTTAGCAAGACCCTGTCTCAAAATGAAAATAAAAAGGGCTGGGGATATAGCTCAGTGATGAAATGCCCCTGGGTTCCATCCCAGGACCAAAAAAAAAAAAAAAAAAAAAAATAGAGGGAGAACATGCGGCATATCCAAACGCTCTGAACAGTTTTCTCTTGCAAGGCTCCCTGAGTGCTAATCACCTAACATTGTGCTGCACATAAAGAAGGGCAGCATGTTCTGCTTTGGGGTTCCTGCTTTATATAAATGGCTGCTTTCAGAGTTCTTTTCTGTGTTAAGGAAGAAGGTGCTGAACACTATTAATCAAATACATATCAAAACGATACACCACTCACACCCACAAGAATGGGAAAACAAAGACAAGTTGATATGGATGAGAATTTGGAACTCCCCTACAGGGCTAGTGAGGTTATAAATGGTGATTGCTTTGGAAAACAACTTAGCAGGTCCTCAAGAAGACAACAAAGAGTTAATGTGACCCAGTAATTTCATCTGTAGATATGAACCTGCATACAAACATGTACACGCATATTCATAGCAGCATTATTCCTAAGAGCCAAAAAGAGTAAACAGCTAATATGTCCATCAGCTGATGAATGGATGAACAAAATATATATTCACATAATATTTGACAATAAAAAGGAATGAAGTACTGATGCATACTATAACGTAGATAAAACTCGAAAACATAATGCTAAGTGAAAGAAGTGTCCAGAATAGGTACATCCATAGAGACAGAAGGTGGATTAATGGTGCCAGCTAAAAGGAGGGGAATAGGGGGAATGACTGCCGACAGATTTGGGGTTTCTTTTTGGGGTGATGAAAATGTTCTGAAACTAGTGGTCATGGTGGCAGTTCTGAATTATCAAAACCTACCAAAATGTACATTTTTAAAAGGATTAGTTTTATGATATGTGAATAATATCCTAATAAAGCTGCTATTTTAAAAATTCTGAAAAAATATTATCAGTATTTACCTCTAGTTGAGCAAAATGATCATATTCCTAAATGAAAGTTCAGCATAAATTTATCTTTATCATTAAATGACAGATATTTAAGAAACTGTTTGAGGAAGGTTTACAAATTCAGAAACAAAGATTACAGGACCTGAGAAACTATGCCAAAGAAAAACGAGATGAAGAAAAGAGACAGCATAAGAATGAACTGGACTCGATGGAGAACTACTATAAGGACCAGGTGGGCTCACTTGTCACTCACAGTAGAATGGGCTGGTTCCTGACCACCTATGTCAAAAGTTGGCTTAGTATACCAACAGGAAACCTTCATGTTAATTCAGAACTTTGCAGCACCATATAGATTACAATGACTCCATTTTCAAGACAAATTTAAAATAAAATAACCTAGTACTTGGCCATAGTATATAATGTATATATTGCTTTTTTCATTAGGAAAAGACTTTAAGGGCTGGAGATGTGTCTCAGTGGTAAAGCACTTGCCTGGCATGTGTAAGGCCCTGGGTTCAGTCCTCAGCACCACATATAAAGTAATTAATTAAATAAAATTTAAAAAAGATTTTAAGCCTGCAAACATTAGTATAAGAATTTCTACATTTGGACTACAAACATTTAGATTTTTTTTTCTTCCCTATAAACAGTTTTCATTGCTGGCAGAAGCCATATCACAGGAACGTCAGGAACTCAAAACCCGAGAGAAATTCCAGGCTCAGGTAATAATTAACAGGTTAAAAATTTTCTGGGAAATAGGAATCTGTATTATACCTTTGTAGGGAATGGAGAGAATGCTAATAAGATGATCCATCTACAATTCAAGATATTTGTCCTGTGAGTTTGAGTTTATTCCTTGCAGGTCTCTGTAAGAGCTGCTGCTAAATTAAAAAATTATTGAAGGAGCTTAAAGGTGGAGAGATACTAAAAATAGACAAGGGCCTGGATAAATGTTTTGAGCAGCAGGATGTCATGAATTCTCTTTTAGACATTACATAAGGTGAAGAGGGAGTTGAGATCCAAGATGGAGAAGGAAATTCAGCAACTACAGAACATGATAACGCAGAATGATGATGACGCTTTCTTCCGGGAACTGGAAGCTGAGCGCTTCAGAGCGCGGCTGCAGCTGGCTTCTTTTCAGTACAGTCGAAATGCCTTCTCACGGGGTCAGACTTCATAGGTGAGGTTTCTGGAGCCTTTACCAGGACAGAGCTAAAACTGAGCCAGTAAAGTCTGAAACAGAAGAATTTTTTAAATGCCTTATCTGTGTATTCATTCCAATACTCATAATTTTTTTTAAATAAAAGTGTTTTCTTAAAGCTTACTGCTTTTTTATTTTTCTTTCTTTCTTTTTGGGTACTGGGGACTGCATCCAGAGGCAGTTTACCACTGAGCAGCATCCCCAGCCCTTTTCATTTTTTATTTTAAGACAGGGTCTCACTAAGTCGCTAAGTGACTTAGAGCTGAAGTTGCAGAGGCTGGCTTCAAACCTGGCCTCCTCCTGCCTCAGCCTCCTGAGTCTCTGTTGATTACAGACATGCACCACCACACCCAGCTTGCTTTTGAATTTGACTTCAACCTGGAAAGGGGAAGCAAAGGCACACATTCTTCGTTAGTCAGATTTGTGCTAAAGCAATTATTCTTAACTGAGCAGCCAGCCCATGATGCCTGTGGGCTGCATGTCAACAAAAATAGTTTAAAATAAAAAAAAAAAAACCCTTGAGGATCCCCCCTGAAAATAGAAGAAAATCTAGAATACTGGCTGGTCATCAGCGGTAGATGGTCCAAAGGTTCAACAGTGTACATGCAGGTTTCTCACAACACATTGGAAGATGAGAAAGAATAAGCACTATGGCTTCTACTGGGCAGGAGAGAAGAGTGAGGAGCAGCAAAGGTATAAAGCCAGAGGGTTTGCACCTCAAGGAGCACTGGTAATTGCAGATGGGAGGAAGCATAATGGGCTCAATGTAGGCAAGAGCACACCAACCCCCTCTCTGGTTGGGGCATATGAGGAAAAAGAACTCTATGCAGAGATGGCATCCTCCATCGGCAAGGAGGCTTCAGAGAAGGCCAGGAGCAGAAAGCTTCAGGTCAGTTATGGATATGGAACATTGCTGGTAAAAGTCAGGGAGGGGCAGAGGGCAGGCACCACAGTAGGATGCCAGGAGGAGAGGTGACCATGAAGGCATGTAGATGAGCATGGCGAGGAGCTTACTAGTGAAGCAGTGCCCAAGGAGGCATGAAGGGGTGAGATCTGACTGTCCCAGAGAAAAGTAGGCAATGGGATCAAATGCTGTGGTCTCAAGTACTGCCCTTTTGGAACGGCAGCTGATAAAAAATTGAGCTACCAGGCAAAGTTCTTTTTTGCTGCTGGAGCAAAACCAATTGCTTTATCATCCACATCTGGGAAATTTGCTGAAGTAAGGTTTAAACAATGTGCTCCTCCCATTACGACTGACTCCTGTATGCGAACTGAGTTTTGAGCACATAAGTTTGAATTTGGCCTTCACTGAGACATAGCCTGGAAGCACTAGTTTGGAAGTTCAGTTTTCTAACAGCCATCCACAGCTATGACACACAGCCTTGCACGCAGGAGGAATGCAGTAAATATCTGCTGAATGAACAAAGAACAAGTCACA
Source organism: Glaucomys volans (assembly GCA_020662805.1). Lineage (NCBI taxonomy): Eukaryota > Metazoa > Chordata > Mammalia > Rodentia > Sciuridae > Glaucomys > Glaucomys volans. The sequence continues at coordinate 160,513 of JAJEJO010000490.1, forward strand.
TTTAGGGCAAATAACTTCCATATCAAGTTTAACCTATTGTTTGTCTAGTTTGCTAAGCGTGCTAACACAGGAAGGTAACCCTTCTGTGTAATCGCCTCGTCTATCCCGTGCTGGGCTCCGGTCCTGTTACATCTGGGATATAAAGTACAAATAAATGTAGTGGGAAACAAGAGCTAACTTTGATTATAAACAGCAAAGGCAGAAACGTCTCAGGTTGCCACACAGCAGAAAAACTCCAACAAACATTAGTTAAATTTTCAGGTAATTTATAGACTATTAAAAATCTTTACTAAAACCTTACAGATTTTAGCAAAAAGCAGTTAATGTGGCAATGAGACAAAGCAAAAAAAAAAAAAAATTTCAAATGAATATTAAAAAGCACAGCTTGCCCACTCCTAGAACTTTTTTTTTTTTTTTTTTTTTTTTTGGTACTGGGGATTGAGGGGCACTCCACCACTGAGCCACATCCCCAGCCCTATTTTGTATTCTATTTAGAGACAGGGTCTCACTGAGTTGCTTAGGGCCTCGCTAAGTTGCTGAGGCTGGCTTTGAACTCGCAATCCTGCTGCCTCAGCCTCCCAAGTGCTGGGATTCCAGGCACGTGCCACCACGCCCGGCTCCTAGAACTCTTAATACACTGCTGCTACTTACAGGTTCCCCAGGCGGTCCATTCTGTTGTAGCTGGTGCTGTGTAGAGACTCTCCTAGACCATGTTCTAGATGAAAAAAATATACCTCATGCATTTCTTTTCTCACCTATTTTAGCTGGACTTTCATCCACTAGCATTTATAGAGTTGTAAATCATACACCTTAAAAGTCCTTGGCTTCTAGGGAAAGTAGAACTAATTTCTCCTTTTCATTTTGAGGATTTTCTTGCAATACCAAGGCAGGGCTGGCAAATGTGAAGTCCCTACCACAGCTCTGCCCTCCAGCCCCTACAGTCCTGGGCACAGACTGGTTTCAGGACCACATCACTCTTCCCCCCACTAAACACAGACACACCTCACAGCCCCCAACAGGCATGGGCAACTCATCAAGTTGCCATGGCAGGAGAAAACATGCACCTCTGCTCTACCGGAGAAAGAGAAGGGGTCTTGCCCTCTTTAATGGGATAAAGGATCTTAATGATAAAGCTCCTTAATGTGATAAAGGATCAACTGAGAAAAGGCATGCATTCTTATCACCCTCTGTAGAGTCAATCAAATTTTTTCAAAACAATTCATTACAAACGATATTCTTTAAAAACTTTGATGCTGTGACGGTGCAAACAGCATTCATTTTATTGCTCAACTTCGGCATGGGCACATACATAGTTAATTTTTAAAAACCTTTTATGTAGATGTTATTGATAAAGCTCATGTAACAACTGAGTGAAAATACAAAGAATATCAAAGCTAAAACACTCTGTAATAAATACAAATACAATGAAAATGATAAAACTTTGTTTTTAAAGTCAGTTCAAGAGAAGGAAGAAAATTACATAAAGTGAACTAATTACATCTAGAGATAAAACAACTCAGCATTTGGTACAATCATCATCCTAATGCAAGAATGTTAAATACCACAAATGGTATCCGTTGACTACGCTGCAGCTTAAACTCAAAGCAGAGGGAGCTGCTCTAACCAGACCATAGAGGTGGCTGGAACCATCTCTAATTCTGGCCAGCACAATCAGTCCAATGCACTGGAGGTTTAAAGCAGATTTAGTGTTGTAAAATAAAGCAAATTACATTATATTTAAAAGAAGAGAAACTTCTGCTCTGGACTGTAAATACGAAAAAGAAAAAAAAAGGACTTGATAAAAATTAAACCCATTCAGGGCAACAAACTATGTGCAAAACAAAATATACACTATACAACAGCACTATTTAAAAACTCTTTACACCACGAAACAAGGCCTTTGAATCAGAACACACCTTTGTACTGCATATAAGTTCTACAAAGTAATCACTGTTCAAAACAAAGAATTCATGAGGGAAAGGCAACAGTATGGACCAGGTGACACCTACATATCTCAATAACAGCTAGAGAAAGGACAGGGAAGAAAAACTGTGGAAATAAATATTCACATTAAACATGAGGTGCAAGTCCAAGTTTCAATGACACACTGGGGGGTTTTGTTTGCTTAGCACCCATTTGGAAGTAATCAGTTGATGTAATCGTTTAATCTTGAAATTGAAACCTGAATCATGTTTTCATTGATCATTGGTGATGCCGCAGACTGTTACGTAGGATGATTTCTTAAAGCTCCATTAAGTCATTATTATAGAGTTAAAAGGCACTCAAAAAGAGATGGTATTTGCCTGCTTTATTTTTACTTATTTCTTATTTTTTAATTATTTTTGTGTGTGTGTGGTACTGGGGACTGAGCCCAGGGGTGCTCTACCACTAAGCTACATCCCTAGCCCCTTTGATTTTTTGAGACAGGGTCTCAGTAAGTTGCTGAGGTTGACCTCAAACGTGATCATCCTGCCTCAGCCTCCCCAGTAACGGATTACAGGTGTGCACCACCACGCCAGCTTTGCCTTCTTTATACTGTACGTGAAAACTGTTAATATCATTTCAATATTACTGCATCCCTGTCAATTATCATTTCTAGAAAGTATTCATCGTGTATTTTCTTGTTACTGAAGTATTTTTAGAGTAGGCACAACTACAAACTGCACTCGTGCTTTAATATAAGAGAGATGGACCTGTAACCAATATATTATCACAAAAGTTAAAAATCACCGATAATCAAATAGCATTTCTGTACATTTCAAGATGTTCTTTAGTTCTAAAGAATGCAGTAGGAAAGACAGTGGGAAGGGAAGGCTGGCAGAAGCACGTTGCTGCTGCAGTTATGACTACGACTAGCTGTTACAGCAGTCAAATTCGGCCAATGAAATTCATTAAAATACTCAGACACTACACAGGTAGTTCTCCAACTGTTTTTAAAGCAGCAAAGTCTCCACTTCTTTTATCCTACTCATTTCCCTACCCCAACCCCACCACACCCCAGGAAAGTTTACTTAGAATTCCAATATAAAAGAAAAAAATAGAAGCTGCTCTGGGTCGTCAAGGGGGAAGGGATGGAGATAGAGGTTCCTGCTCAATACCAGCCTGGCTTCCCCTCCCTCTCTAAACCGTCACTCAGCAGGCACCTCCGAGGAACCCTCTGGCTTCAAGAACACAGCCTGGAACCCGCTGTATCACATGAACACAACAACAGATGTTCGTCACTTGATATTTAAACTGCAAAATCCAAAAGTTGTCAAAATTTCACATTGATGTTTTTAAAAACAGAAGAGCACATATTTTTTGATGTTTGAATTTAAAAGTCCACCTATGATTTCAGATTTTTCCAATCCCTCACCCCAGAGTTTTCTGGTTGCCTTCTGAATTGAGTGATAAGCCACACACCTTGAAAGCTCAGATGCAGATTTTCAACACTGAGGGAACTGGGATTCCTTTACTTCCAAAATTAACTCTTCAGTTTTAAAGTGATTTGTACCATGGAATTAAGCTTGCTAAATAATCTTTAGAAGAAAATTTTCATTTCTGATCATTTTAGTTGACTGAAGTTATGAGTGGCTAAACAAAGCTCCAGCGTGGTTGACTTGATAGCAACTTACACTGTAATTAAAATATAAACTAGGTGCACTTATTAGAGGCTTTGGTTTACAAGAGTAGTATATATACTAAATACAGCTGACCCAGCAAAAGAATGAAAATCCTACCCCTTCCACATGCTCTGAGAAACTATTAAAATGCAGTATTTCAATTTAAGGTGAAAAGTAATTCCAAAAAATCTTGATCATATTGATTCAAGATAAAAACATCAGGTTTTTTTTTTAAAAAAGTCTTCTTAAAAACAGGAACCCCTGAACATATCTTACAATAAGAAACTATTAAGTTTAGACTAACTGGTTGCATTAGGAATTTGATAACCAAAATTATATAGCTGTATTTCCAGGAAAATCGTGCTTGAAAAATATAAAAACAACCCACATAGGCTAGGCTGAACCACATAATGCAAAATATAATGCTCTATAGAAAACATGATTAAACATGTAAATGGCTTAATTTCTTAAAGAGAATGATTTTTTTAGCCAATTGTTTACAAAGGTAGAATAATTCAAAATAACTTTATTTATTTTTTTACAAAGAGCAAGTACAGGAGCTGTTCAAAATCATGTATTCAATCAAAATGAAATGTGACTTGTACCGACTGCTGAAGCTGTCTTGATGTATGAAAGACTTGAAATCTGTGAAGCATTCTGAATAGATTACCTTTTATAAAAATAGTAGTAGTCTCTAAGTGTAGAATACTGCCTGACTCTGGAAATGCAGGAAGTCAGCATTCTGTAAGGTTCAAGGTATTAATTTTAAATAGCAGCTGAATGTGTCCTCATGGCAAAGCATAAAGACTTTTTTTCCTTGAAAAGGAATTTCAAAATTGTCCTTTCCCCTCACAGTGTCCTAAAATTTAGGGGTGGGGGGCGTTTTCCTGTATTTCAGCATTCTTTGAAACTCTGCTGAAGGGAGGCTGTCAGTCAGGGGTATAAATAGAGTCTGGGTAAGTCCTTGAAGTTCGTCATTCCACAGCAAATCCACATGTTTCTTCAATGGCTGTTAGCAGCTTTTCATAGAGCTTTTCATAGCTTTCATAGGGCGGAATGTCTATTCGATTGAAGCTGTGAATAAGTAAATCAGATTTTACACAGTTCATTTAAATTGACCTATATACTAAGTGTATAAGAATACAACCACATCAATTTTTGTGTCACGCAGAAAGTTCAAAGGCTGTATTTTTCTAAGGTATAGACTACCAGTTTGGGGTTTTCCTACCAATTTCTGAATAATATTATTTAAATCATTTAATTTGAGTTATTTATCATTCCTTTTAAATGTCCATTTAGAACAATAAATGAAAAATTTGTTAGGAACTGACATGCACCTACATGGGACAGGGAGGAAAGTTAAAAAAATAACATACCAGGTATGGGCTTTTGGCAGGTTGTTAGTACAGGCATCGATCTGGTGTATGGTGAAGAGGCGTGGGCCTGCGGCACCTGCAAAGAAAATGGGTCAAATCACCACAGGTGCATGTCTCCATCTCTAACATCTTAGATTAAAACTGGTACATAAGCCACAGGATCTAGGGATAGGAGAATGCTGTCAATCCACACATGCAACCTCAGGGCAGCAGGAAAAGAATCTGGGTTTTTAAAGTTGGTTTGGATAAGGCTGGATGCCTTAATATGCTAGCATTTCATATTTGGAAAAAGTTCAGAACTGAAATCCTTTTGTCAACTTTTTTTAAGATCAACAGTCCAAAGAATGAGAAAAAAATTGGGTAAAGATAAAATATATATGCACACATTTAAAAAAATGATAACCTAATGCAAATTCAGATTTCATGACTTAAAATAGGCTGACAGCAGATTAGTAGTCTATCATAAACAATTTTAACACAGATGCCCCATACAAATATATGGAGGACAAATGCGACTTTGAGCTCTCCAAACAGGAAAGGTAAAAACAACTCAAAGGCAGCTTTGCCTGTGGAATTATAAGGTATGCACTGTGTGTGGCACTGATATCATGTACCAGTCTTGCTTTGTGTATCCTCCCTCATTACCAGCAGCAGCAGCTTTAAAATGAAGAGCTTAAGGGGTAAAGAAAGCATGTGAAGTACCACAATCATTAGCAATATTACTGACTCATCCAAAATTAAACAGCTCATTCCACAGAAAACAATCCTTAAAAAATGGAATATGGTTATACATCAATGGTCTGAGGCCATGCAATAACTACTGAAGTGCTCTGACCAAACAGATGGCTTCCATGACTCATGCTGCCTCTTTCTATTAAAAGAAAGAGTAGAGGGGGAAGACATCCCAGGCAGGTAAATGTTCTGCCAGGTTGAAATGAGAACATGGAAGTGAACCACTTCTACTATAGGAATGTGCAACAGAAGTAAAAGCAGAGACCGGAAAACAAAAGGCAGAGCACACCACAAACAGTCCAGTCTAGCATGCGGCACTCACTACAATCACAGAGAACCCCGCAGAAAAGGCTCTTGGGAAGGGAACAAGAGAAGGAAGGAGAAGAAGGTTTCATAGTGTGTGAGTTCCAGATAAGAAATACAGTGAATAGAGAATGTTTATAAGCACATGGTTTGTAAATTATCCGTACAAACCAAATATTGCCACCACCACCCCGCCGCCCCCAGAAGCTTAGATGCCATGTGCCTGTCTCTCTCTCTGGCTTTTTACCTTGTAGTGCTTTGAAGCCCTGCAGAGGCACTCTAGATGACCCTGTCACAAACTGAAGCAATCGTGCTCGTCGCTCTTCATCAAAAAACTCCACAGCTTTCCAGAACCACTTGACGACATTGCTGTCTGGTGTACAGTGTTTTAACCGGGTGTTTACCTTCCAGTCATTGACATCTATCTTTCCAAGTCCACAAATAATGAGCTGTTAAAATATTGCACAAGGAGATGAGTCAGTGGAAACCAAAGCCACACTCAAAATTTCTCAAGAGAGAACTTTAGATTTGTGGTGTGTGTTCTCATTTGGTGGCTCTTAATCAAAAAGGGCACTTGAGAAAGCTTTTCAAAATATACACACCAGGTCCTATGCTCAGAGATTCTAACTCTTTGCATCTGGATGACAGGATCTGTATTTTAAAAATCGACATAGGTTCCCTCTCCGGGATCTGAAAATCACCACTGTGATGGACTCAACAAGACAAAAGAATTGTGTACATTCCATAGTTTTATAATAGAATTCTAATTTTTTAAAAAATGGACAGAAACTGAGACACATACAGTTTATTTGTGCCTTCCTTAGACCCACATCACATTCTATTGGTTTCAACACTATTAGCTTTGGATTGGGGGCATTTCAGTTCTCTTCATCAGCCAACAGTTTCCTCTGCTGTAAAATGACAGTTAATTCTACACCACCACATTCTATGAAAGGGACTCACAGGACACAGCAACTCATGAAATGTTGTGAATTAGTGATTAACACAACTTGCTTAATTTTCTTAGAATTATATTAAAATATGAAATACATGAACATATTGATATAAACCTCTGTTTGGCATCCTGATGCAGGGTTAGTAGAGATGAACTACATCAAAATCATTTTGGCACTACTAATCCATCTCTTTAGGATCCAAGACTAACTAATTGGGCTGGGGATATAGCTCAGTTAGTAGAGTGCTTGCCTTGCATGCACAAGGCCCTGGGTTCAATCCCCAGCACTGCAAAAAAAAAAAAAAAAAAAAAAAAGGACTAACTCATCTTATTAACATGTTTAAAACAGTGAATTATGAAAGTGTATAATATAAATATAATAAAACCTGTGTATCCTAGATTTTATAGAATTAATCCTATTAATCCAGGGTAACTCTAAAAAGTTTAACAATTTCATTAGTTGTTGAAACTATATAGTAAATCTGACCCCTCCTGAATAAGATCTCCAAAAAAGTTTGTATAGGCTTCTAAAAGATTACTTAAATTAAGCCACACTGAACTAGGAAGAAGTTATCCTAAAAGGATTATGGATACATTCAGAACACAAAAGACATCTTCCCAATTCTTTTCTTCAGAGGAATGGCAATTAGAAAGCAAACTCCTCATTTGTTTCATAAACAGATGAAAAGGTCCTATAATTCAAATTTAGTGCCCCTTCTATGTGTCCCTCCTTTTCCTGACCACCACCTCCTGGCCATATTACTATGAATAATTATAGCTACAGAAGGAATGGGGGTAGCACTAAGTCAAATCAATCTTTTTAGATTTATTTGCTAACAGCTGTTAGCACATTTAATTAGGACACTGATATTAATGAATACAATCATATTTTAAGTTAGTTGTAAACTTCAAATATTTATGTGATCTCTAACCACTAAATAGATTTAGGACCTTTGGTACAATAAAACCATTAATTTTTCAAAGTAGTTCACAAGAAAATTCAAATGTGTTTTGTTAAAGATGTTCATTATAACTTTAACCAGATTGTTAAACTTTAGCCTATTAAAGATGTTAATTTTAACCTTACCCATCTTTAACCAGACCCAAGGTGCTGTAAGGACTAACTTTAAACAGAAACAAGAAATTTTAACTGTTGAGTACAACTACTATTAGTATATGAATGTTTCTAAAGGTCTAAGGATGATTTGATACTGTACAGTTTTCCTAAGTGTTTTTTATTTCCTCTAATGATCTGTTTTCTAGCAAAGTTTAGTACAAACCCAATGAGCTTAAACCTTTATCCAAATAAATTTCAATATGGTGGAGACCAATTGATAAGGTATGGTTTGGTTTGGTTTGGTTTGGTTTGGTTTGGTGCCAGGGATTGAACTTAGGGGCACTCAACCACTGAGCCACATCCCCAGCCTTCTTTTTTATTTTATTTAGAGACAGGGTCTCACTGAGTTGCTTAGTACCTTACCATTGCTGAGGCTGGCTTACAACTCAAGATCCTCCTGCCTCAGCATCCCAAGTTGCTGGGATTATAGGTGTGTGCCACTGTACTCAGCTTGATAAGGTTTTATTTAGTTAAACCAATAACCACTAGATTGTGGAACAGAAAAAACACTGGAAGAATATACACAGAAGACATGAAATTTGTTTAAGGGAAGAAAGGACAATGAGGAATTATAAATTAAGAATGCTGGACTGGGGATTTAGCTCAGTTGGTAGAGTGCTTGTCTTGCATGTACAAGGCCCCAGGTTCAGTCCCCAGCACCACCACCAAAAAAAAAAAAAAAAAGTGCTCACAATAGTGCCAGGGACTCAGGAGGCTTAGGCAGGAAAATCTCAAATTCAAGGTTAGCCTCAGCAACTTGGCAAGGCCCTGAGGAACTTTGTGAGACCCTGTGGTGAAATAAAGCATAAGAAGTGCTAGGGATTGTGGCTCAGTGGTAAAGTGCCACTAGGTTCAATTCCCAGTACAAAAACAGGAAGAAAAAAAAAAAAGGGTTTATAATGTAAGAGATATTGCTCACTCAAAGAAATTCCAAATATAAAAGACTTCTTGTGAATAAGAATTCTCACAGCACTGGACCATGAAACTTTGAAAGCATTAGAAACACAACTTTCCTCGAAAACTAAGAAACAAAATAATTTCTCATCTTTCTTATCACACTAGGTGACATCATAACATGGATGTACTGACCTCTAACTCTTTCTCATCAAATGTCTTCAGCAGGTGCTGGGGAATCACTTCATTAAACCCTTTCTGCAGAGCCAGGAACTGAGCCTCGATGCCTCGTAAAAATCTCCAATTCACATAGAGCCTGTAAACATTGGACAGGGGTTTCATGTGATCAGATAGGTTCACATTTGGTAATTACTGTGAGTCACTTCTTTATCAATACTGTACTTTATAAACATCTAGCATCAAGAATTTATTCTAGGGCTGGGGTTGTGGTTCAGTGGTAGAGAGCTTACCTGGCATGTGTGAGGCTCTGGGTTCCATTCTCAGTACCATGTATAAATAAATGAACAAAGGTTCACAAATTTTTTTAAAATTTATTCTAAAGTCTTAAAAAAAACTCACACTAATGGGGATAAATGGATCCTGAGCTGTGAGGCAGTTCAATGTAGATAAAATGTAAACTTCTACAAATAAAAGCAGTATTAATGAAGCAATTCTTCAAATCAAAAAACTACTAGTAAACTGGAAGTCTATTAGAGCTTAGATGGTCTGAGGTTCAACTTTTATTGGGTAAGGGTACATCATGTGCTTCTTGATGTATACACGACAGTCCTGGGTTCAATCCCCAGCATGCATACCCAAAACACTTGATAAAATTTCTTTCTTATAACATATTCCAAGAAACCAGATAGAAGAGCCCACTGACTAAAAAGATGACCATTTTTTTCTGGCTGTATTTGAAAATATTGTCAGAATTTGTTGCGGGGTCTTCTGTTTATATCTAAGGCAGGAGTATAGGGGAAGAGGAGGTAGGGAATCCTCATATCCAAAATGAGAAGAAACTAAAGCCAATAGCACTTTCTTGAATACATACTCCTTGTTCCCTGGAAGGTGGAGAAAGTCTGGAAGATGTCATTTTGTATTTTTTTAAAAAGTGCACTAAACTATATACATCTATTGTGTAACTTGTGATGACTGGAGTTTGTCATTTATAAATGAATTGCTTTTATTTACCTGTCTACCCAGGAAACTGTCCCATCTAACACATCCTGACTACTCATCTGTCAAATTTGTTATCAACATTTTCTTTTCCAAACTTGGATAACTAGTTCTCTAAGAAATAAGTGATTTAATATTACAATGTTTGGAGGACCTGTTTGTTGGTTTAAAGGGGCAGCAAAGCTACATAACTCTTGTTCTTGTTTATCTCACTCCTGCAGTTGTACAGGGATTATTACGGTGTCAGTAAACACATGGGCCCTGGAGAAAGTAAATCTAGGAACTGAGGACACACTGGATCCTCAAACTGACATGCTGCTGAGATGAGGGAAATTACCAGTCATTCTTACAGTTTTTGTCAGAAATAGAACACAGAGTTGTCACCAATATACAGAAAAATCAAACATTAACCATGTAGACCAAGTGAACCTGAAAGACTTCTTCTGCCCTCTTTTCCTCCCCCCTTCCCAGGCCACCACCTCTGCTCCCTCCTTCTAAGCAAATACTATATTTGGTATATAGCCATATAATTATAAAACAACCTGACTTTGTCCCTAAATAATTCTTCTAGAATTTGCTTCTTATATCTTACCTCTTATTCTCTCTTTCGAACATACACATAATATTCTACTGAATATATGTATAATCATATTACTCCAAAAACATTTTGGTAGTTAATTTTTTACAAGCATTCTTTAATTGAACATCCTTATTCATATTTCTTTAATTACAAGTGTGTTTCTGTAGGGGAGTCCTAAAACCAGAACTGCTAGTTTAAAGGACATAGACATATTCACTTTGGTAGCTGTTATCAAACTACTTTCCAAAAATCCCATCGACAGTGTATGAAACTGATTTTGAAAGAAGTAAAATTTTCGCTAATAAGATCTGTACATCTGCCGGGCGTGGTGGTGCACGCCTGTAATCCCAGCACGTGGGAGGCTGAGGCAGGATGATCAAGAGTTCAAAGCCAGCCTCAGCAATTCAGCGAGGCCCTAAGCAACTCAGTGAGACCCTGTCTCTAAATAAAATACAAAATAGGGCTGGGGATGTGGCTCAGTGGCCGAGTGTCCCTGAGTTCAATCCTTGGTTCCAAAAAAAAAAAAAAGATCTGTACATCTTATGGGGATATAAGATATACAAAATAGCACACTATTCCTGTTTCTGTGTACATATGAAGCTCAAACGCCTAAATCTGATTATCAGTTTTATATTTAGAAGACTTTAGTTACAATAAGTATTAAATCAATATTTCAAAATTCCTCAATTTATGTTTTATAAAACATGAAGAATATTTTCTTGCATTTCTCCCTCAAACTCACTATGTACTCATTTATAAATAAGCAAAGTGCTAGTGATACAGCACAAAGTAGCTCTGCATGCTCCCTGAGATGCTGCACTACACATGGCTGTGATGCTCCCTGTCTCTCTGGCATTCCCACCTTTGCACAGCCCCTCCTCCACAATGAATCTGGGCTGGCATGTGACTCATTTCAACTAAAAGACTACAAGCCGAAGCTGTTGAACAGTGCCAGGCTTAGGTCTTAAAAAGATCTGGCAGCTTCTGCTTTTGTGCTCTGGGAAGCCAGCACAAAAGGAATCTGACGATCTACTGGGAGAAAGACAGAGGTCTTTCACGCTATGAAGGGAGTACCAACGAGCCCAGTGACAACGAGGCCCCAGACAATGCCCCCAGATGAGAGGTACTCCAGCCAGCCCTCAGTTAATTCATATCCATTATATGAATGAAGAGGCCACCTTGGCCCTTCAGTCCAGCTGACATCTTGTGGAATAGCAGTGTGCCATCCCTGCTGTTCTTTGCTCAAGTCACTCACCCCTGGAATTGTGAAAAATAATAAACAATGATTGTTTTGAAGTGACTAAATTCTAAGAAGACATATTTTAGTGTAATGAAACTACTTAAATACTTATATGTTTTTCCATACTGATATTCTAGAACATTAAAAAAATTCTTAACCTTGAGAACAGAGAAATGTTTACCTGACATATTCTTTTTTATTTTCTTCAGTAACAGGGATACTTTTGCCATTTGGTTTGAGTTCGTGCTGAATAATTTCACCATATGCATTATGTTCAACACAGAAGGTATGGTCCAAAACACCTGTAATATCATTTTCACTGGACAGGAAACAGAGAAAAAGATACAACTAGAAAACCTAAAACACCAATCCAATAGGTTTATTAACTGGTGAGACATATAGAGCTAAGATAGTTTTATGATATGACAAATGTAAGAAGGTCAAGATTCCTCTTCTAGTTTTTATGCTATCATACTACCTTTTCTTGGGCAGAAAACTCAAAAAGCTTTAATATAAACACAAGTCACATTTCACTTCCTTCATAATGAAAAAGAACCCTGATCATAGCTGAACTTCTGCTAGAACCACAACATAAGAAAATTTCATTTATGTTTTGACATCCATATAAGAGGACTTAGGGAATCTGGGAAACCCCTCCACTGACCTAAGTAATCCAGAAAAAGCAATCTGTATATTTCATAAAAGTAATACCGGCATATTTTCCTGAACAGAATTATTTATAATCTTAAATAGAATTAGTTCTTTTTTTTTTTTTGTGGTGCTGGGGATTGAACCCAAGGCTTTCTGCTTGTGAGGCAATTAGTTCTTATTATAAAATTATGATTCCAACAATCAGCACTTCATTAAAAAAAATGGCTTCATAAATTTTCTATTATAATTAGCACATGCAGGACTGGACTGAGGAACTCATTACACATAGTACTGTATATGTACATAGTACAGGATATACAAGTTGAGTATCCCTAATTCAAAAATCCTAAATCCAGTATGTTCCAAAATCCAAAACTTTTTCAGTGTCAACATGACACCCCAAATGGAAAATTCCACACTTGACCTCATAGGACAGGGGCTCAAAGTGAAAAGACAGGTGCACTAAAAAATAATGTATAAAATTACCAGTAGGCAATGTAGATAAGGTATACCCAAAACATAAATGCATTGTGTGTTTAGACTTGGGTTCATCCCCAAGATATCTCAAGTACATGCAGATATTTCAAAATCTAAAACAAATCCAAAATCTGAAACAATACCAGTCCCAAACATTCTGGATAAGGGACACATAATCTGTACTAGATTTTTTTTCCTTTTTAAAGCAATAACAACACCTGCTAACTTTAAGGAATTTGAAATGTATAGGAAAGCAGCAGAAAGGGGGAAAGTCTTATGTGGGCCTGTCACTCGTGTAACCACACTTAATATATTTTCAATGCATTTAAAAATATTTTTTTTTAGTTATAGATGGACACAATGTCTTTATTTTATTTTTATGTGGTGCTGAGGATTGAACCCAGTGCCCAACACATGCAAGGCAACTGCTCTACCATTGAGCCACAATCCCAGCCCTACATTTTTTGAATTTTAAAATAAATACATAGTTTTGAAATAATTCTTTTTTAAAGCTCATATTCTAGCTATAATAAACAGATATAAGATTCCATACGTACAGTATCCACACCAAACTGTTATGAAGATCAGGATCAACTAACTCCATGTCATCCAAAGTAATTGATTTCCCAAGCAACTGTTTATAAAAAGGCAATGTAAAACCACCATCAATATAATGTCCATGAAACACAGCCATTCCCATTATTCGTCCAACGAAGTGGAAATATGATAAATGTTCCTGAAATTGAAAAAAGTTTATATAAATGCTTAAGCTAGAAACTATCAAGGAAGTTTTTTTTAATAAAAAGTAAATATTTAAGTAGCACTGAGATTTTTGGCCACGCCTTGACAACTGGGGTTCTGTTTGGAAACGTGGGGAAAAGTCTCCCTGCTGTACACCCAGAAGGACGTTCAACCTCCAAAGCAGCAGCCAATGATATGTATCTGTGGAGAATGTCACACAGAAAATGAAATAAAATCCAGAGATCCAATCAGATGCAGAGAATGTGGATACAGAATAATGTACAAGAAAAGAACCAAAAGATTGGTGGTTTTTGAAGCTTGATGAAACATGGGAATTCTGACGAATGTCTTCCTTTGTACTTGAATTTGACTCTTAGTTTCTCACTACTGTACAGCTTTTCATTTAGCACACTTATCTTATGACTACAACTATATACGTATGATTTCATTTTATTTCATTTCCAAACCAAATTGTGCTTAGGTAGCAATAATTTGTATAAAGATTTTGTTTGTTTAATTAATTTTTTTTACTTAATTTAATTTTATTGTATTATGTGATCTGACACAAAATGAGGATTAAAATTGCTTCCCCAAATCACACTTTTAATCAAAAGCTTGTTAGAAATGCAGGGTTCTAAACCTCAACATGGGAGGAAGAAAGGGAGGGAGGGAGGGAGGGAGGAAGGAGAGGAAGAAAGAGAGAAAAAAAGAAAGAAATTAGCCGGGCGCAGTGGCGCACGCCTGTAATCCAAGCGACTTGGGAGGCTGAGGCAGGAGGATCGCGAGTTCAAAGCCAGCCTCAGCAACTTAGCGAGGCCCTAAGCAACTCAGTGAGACCCTGTTTCTAAATAAAATACAAAATAGGGCTGGGGATGTGGCTCAGTGGCCAAGTGTCCCTGAGTTCAATCCCTGGTTCCAAAAAAAAAAAAAAAAGAAAGAAAGAAAGAAAGAAAGAAATTCAGGTTTCTAGAGTCCTGTAAAATTCTAATTAAATAAGTTCCTTGGGGGGGAAAAGATTTTTGATAAGTATCAATTTTGTACCCTACAACTATTTAAATGGAAAAGACTGTCCCTTCAAAGCTCAATAAAACTCAGGGAGTGTTTCTATAGGGCAAGCTAAAGCTTTTCCACAACACTATAAAATAACATGTTACACGGTCAATACCTCTCTCAGAGGGTAAGGGCACTTTGTAAAATTTATCTTTCAGAAATCAATTCACATCATAGTCCCACTGCAGCTTCATTTAATCACTTGTGGATAAGTTCTCTTCCTTTCCTCTCACCTCCTACTGAGTCTTTTGTCCTGGAAAAAAGTTTCTAATCCTGAACATTGCTTTCCTGACCTAACCAAAAATTGAACCTCAAACCACCATAGATTTAAAAGCAGTTTGGTGTCCGACATGGATTAAAGTCACAACCTTGCCAGTTACTGGCTGCACACACTTGTTCAAACTAACTGTCTGAATCTAGGAATATGAGGATAATGAAAGTATCTAAAAAGAGCTTCTGCAAGGAGTACAATAAGGTGATGAAACCCACGGCACTGGGTCCAGCATATGGGCAGCACTCAACAAATGTGAGCTGGTTACTACTCCAATGGTAGTAGCGGGCTCCCCAAAAAGCTGCACCTACAAATCTTCCTTTCATAGAGAATTACCTACAATGAATCCAACATTTTTATCATTTTTTAGGTACATTGTTTTTTTTCATTACAGATTGTTTTGTTAGTTGGATATTTGTATTTTAAAATTCTTTCACTTCTCTATTTGATAAGTAATGTTTAAGCTCATCTTTAAAACTCCCTTTGACCTCTAAAAGTTATTTCTTTTTCAAAAGTAGCACATGTTTCACTATAAAATATTCAGATAAAACACAGACAAGCAAAACAGGAACTAAAAATCACCTATTATCCAATACCCAGAGATAACACTGTCAGTATAATAGTGCAGAGCTTTGCCATGTTTACACTTAAATGTATTTACCAAAGTTGTTTCATATTAATGTATAAACTACTTTTCACTTTACATATCATGAACACCATCTTTATCCCATATTATTATTTTAGTGGTTGTGTTGAATGCACTCCTATGAAAAGATAACAGATCTACTACAAATCAATAAATTATAACTGTTAACTTTTCTTAAGTCCATAATAGTGAATAATAAGGTTTAAAAAATATAGCACTGTACTAAATTCAAAATGTTCAAGGTTCCACTTAACTCTCATACTCTTCTCTGAGACATGAACTGTATTATTATTTTTAGCAATTAAAAAACTGAGGCATAAGTCAATGAACTTGCCCATTATCACAAAGCTAAGTAAATGATGAGAACAGGCTATATGTCTTCCTACTACCATAATATGTGTTTTTAACCATTTCTATTATTCCACTTTATGTCACAATTTAATCAATCTTCCCTCTTACGGATAACTGTTTTTTTATTGTTGTTCTTTTTAAACATACATGACAGTAGAGTGTGTTTTGACATATTATACATACATATTAACTTATTCTAATTAGGATCCCATTCTTGTGGTTATATGTGATATGGAGTTACTGGTCGTGTATTCATATATGAACATAGGAAAGTTATATCTGATTCATTCTATTGTCTTTCCTATTCCCACGTCCCCATCTCTTTCCTTCACTCCCCTTTGTCTAATCCAATAAACTTCTATTCTCTCCCCACCCCCACTGTGTGTTAGCATCTGCATATCAGACAGAACTTCTGGCCTTTGGTTTTTGGGGACTGTCTTATTTCACTTACCATGATTGTCCCCAGATCCACCCATTACCAGCAAAAGTCATAAAGTTACTCTTTTTTATATATACCACAGTTTCTTTATCCATTCATCTGCTGAAGGGCATATAGGTGGTTCCATAGCTTAGGTATCGTAAACTGAGGTGCTACAAATATTGATGTGGTTGTGTCACTGCATTATGCTAACTTTAAGTTCTTTAGGTATATACCAAGGAGTGGGATAACTGAGTCAAATGGTGGTTCTATTCAAATTGTTCTAAGGAATCTCCATACTGCTTTCCAGAGTGGTTGCAACAATTTGCAGTCCCATCAGAAATGTATGAGTGTACTTCTTTCCCCACATCATTCCAAGCTTTCTGAGGAATCTCCATACTGCTTTCCAGAGAGGTTGCACCACTTTGCAGTCCCACCAGCAATGTATGAATGTAACTTTTTCCACACATCCTTAATAATCTTATGGATAACTATTGTTTTCAATTGGGGCTACTATAAATAATAAACATCCCTGTGCACAAATTGTTTCATATATCCATAATCATTTACTTGAGAAAATTTTCTAGAAGAATTGTTGAGTCAAAGAATATGACTAGGACATGAACGAGTAATCCCTATTATAATAAACTACATTGAGCCAGGCATGGAGGCAAATGCCTGTAATCCCAACTACTCATGAATCTGACAGAGTATCCTAAATTTGGGGCCAGCCTCAGAAATTTACTGAGACTGTTAAAAATTAAAAAGGATAAAAAGGGCTGAGGATGTAGCTCAGTGGTACAGTACCCCTGGGTTCAATCCCTAGTACCACGATCAATCAATCAATGTAATAAACTACACTGACATTTAGTGATAACAAGGATTATAGGTTCCAATGCACATCATTACAGCTATAAATCTTACCGGATTAACTGCAGAATCAGGATTGATCTGCAATGTATAGATGTCATCTCTTGAGTACTGGAAGAGGCCATAGTATGGATTCAACATTTCATGTGACAGGAGATACAACCATTCCCTAGAAAACAAGATATGACACAGAAAGTTTTTGTTAATCAACTTTTATTAAGAGATACCATTAATCATTTTAACAAAAATGTTTTTTGTTTTTTTTTTTGAACGAGAGATTGAACTCAGGGACACTCGGCCACTGAGCCACATCCCCAGCCCTATTTTGTATTTTATTTAGAGACAGGGTCTCACTGAGTTGCTTAGGGCCTAAGTTAAGTTGCTGAGGCTGGCTTTGAACTCGCGATCCTCCTGACTCAGCCTCCCAAGTCGCTTGGATTACAGGCGTGCACCACAGCACCCGGCTAGCAAAAATGTTTTTAATTAAGAAAACAAAGTACTAAGTCTCCACTCACACAATTTTGGACAATATTATTACATGTTAGCATCAGAGAGTATAAACGTATTACATAGCAGTTCAGCTACTCATGAAATGCTATAGCCCCATAATCTGCTACTTTAAATGCTACATAAATTTGCAATCCATGATAAATATAAAATGAAGGGAAAAACATTGTTTTATTTCAAAGCATCTATATCATGTAGTCTATCCTAGTCCACTCCCATTATGGCAGATTTATACTAGTTTATATAGATATATAACATTAATTTACTTTAACTTTTAGACAATGGGGTGTTCTGTTGATGGTATTGTTTTAGTAAGGAAAGTTCCTCATTCATCTCATTATATTTCATTGAATACAGACTAAAACATACCATGATAAGAATATAAGAAATCAGAAATTCCAAGGCCCTTGGCATAGGTGTGGCTACAAGGGCCATTCTGCTTTCTCTGGTTATGATTCACAATACTTGATTTCAAATATACAACATCAATGTTTTCAAAAACCTCATAATAAATAGTATTCTGTCCCCAACTTAATAAATCCTTCATAGTTTTCAGAGCATAAAAGATAACTTGTCCCCCATCTCGGTGGAAATGAAATAAAATTACTAGTCTAGGACTTAAGAGAGACAGTTCTGATCTCAATTTTTATTCCTGAGCTACAGAAAATTATTTAAATGATATGTTTTGACATTATGTATTGAATGGCTTAAATGATACATTTTTAGCAAATAGGGTACAACTCCCAAATAGTTAAAGGAAAGTATTTCAAAATTCTATGATGTGATGAAGTCTAAATCAAATTACTATCATTATGTAACAATTGAAAAATTACCATAGAGATAAAAAAGAAGTGAAGTCTCCACACATGCATCATCCCAACACACAACTTTTACTGATGTGCCCTGCATGTGAATCTGTATGTTTTTGTCAAAGAAAATTCATTTGTTTTGTTTTCCCAAGTTTTTAGAATATGTATAAGAGAAGAACGTCAAATATCTGGGGGTCCTACTACAGAATAAAGTTCAGAAAAAGCAGTTCACTGGCAATCCTATTTATTTTGCCCGAACCTTGACAGTATAAAGTTAAAAAAATGATTTCTGAGACTACTAATTCTATATATAGATGCCACTAGCCCAAAAAGTTTTCCTACAAACATATGAATTCTATTTGAGTAAGTCATAATTCCATAAGAACTACTAAGTCCTAAATATGATGTACAAGAGAACATTTTACAAAAACCTTAAGAAATTAACCAATTGCAGTAAGGTGACAGAATGAAAATAAGTCTACAAATGAACACAAGTGATGTTAAGTAACAGCTATAGGACTTAAGGGAAGCACTATTCAATGCAGGTGGCTTTAGAATAGGGAAGCAGAATTATTTTGATAGTCCTTTCAACATTTCAGTTCAGAGCGATACTGTTTCTCCTATATTTACATAAAGTGAATTTTCACACGTGGAAAAAAACTCTTGAGAGTGTGTATGCTATCAGAAATAAATCAATTGGACTTAATGTATAATTATGAATGTAGTAGAAACACTTTGCCTGCTGTACTGAAACATTCAAAGGACCATCATAAAGACCTGCAAATATACACAATTATTTCACCAGGTAAAAAAAAAATGTGGCAATGGAAGCAAAGGGAAATAGTATTAATATTATCATTAAAGTCTCAAGACTGTTCTGACAATAAAGCTGAATAAAGATGAAATAATAAGTGCTAAAGAAGAGAGATGGTGAAAACACAGGGCCAGCAGTTCCTACCAACAGTCCACAAAGAGTAGCATCTCTTTTTAGAAAAAGTCTCACTGAGCTATGTCACTCATTAGAAAGCACTAAAATAACTCTTACAGAAGCAGAACTATCCTGACCTCATTATGAATTTATCTATAGAATTTTCCTTGTTTCGCAAACATCAGGGAATATAACACTAGAAAATAAATCTCCATAAGAAAGCTATCTCACAGGAAGTGTCTTAAATTTAAAAGTTAAAGATCCACACATCATTAACTGACAAGTAAGTCTACCTGGCGACCCCTCCATAATCAAGGCCTTCTTCTCCACGAAATTTTATCATTAATCGCTTCCAGAGATCTTTTGGTCTCATTTTCATGACCTGTCGATATGACTCCTGAAAAAAATTAATATATATTATAATTAGGTGTTTTTAACCTTTTAAACTCTCCCTCCCATCCCACCAACAAAACACAATTTAAATAAAGTAAAATTTGTCCATCAAGTCAATGAATAAATTTCAAATGTTTTCAACTGTACAGAATTTTTAAAAACAAAAATGGACGTAGTTTAATCATTCTGAAAGCATATTTATTTGATAAATATTATTATATGAAAAGCTTACAAGGTACTATGGTTATATGAACCATAGTAATGTTTCCACTCACAAGGAAGAGAGAATTTGGAAAAACAGCAAATTTTTAAAAGTTGGTTGACCTAATTGTAGGTTACAGGCACCAGTAAAGTAAGTGTAAAAAAAAACAGTTCCAAAAGAACATAAGCAATCATAAAGTGGTCTTCACTACATGGATAGCTTTACACCATTTATAATGCGAACAGTAGACTACAAACAAGGTCAGAAGTGCTCTGAAAGAAAAAAGTACATCCTTTAGGAAAAGGATAATCAGGGTTCCAAACGCATTTTGTACAGGAATCCTCTAATGAATGGGAAACCCCTACCTTTGGCCTCTACTACCTATTATGATAAGAATTTTGAAGTTGGTATAAGGCTGTACTCCAAGGATAAAAGTATATAACTGAAAGATTTTCAATAAATTAAGGAAGCTGTCCAACAGTAATCAGACAAAACATTTTTTTTAAGGGAAGGGAGGGGTGGGGTTGGGGTGAGGGGATAAGAATAATAACAGAATGAGACAGACATCATTGCCCTGTGTACGTGTATGAACGCACAGATGGTGTGACTCTACTTTGTGTACTACCGGAGAAACAATAGCTGTACTCCATTTGTGTTCAATGAATCAAAATTAAATAAATTTTTAAAATAATAATAATAATAATAATAATAATTTTTTTTTAGAGTCCTTTAACTTTCAGAAGAATCAGAAAGAAAGGGATGGATAATATTTGTGGCCTTTTACAATTCACTAACAGGCTGGGCACAGTGGCGCACGCCTGTAATCCCACCAGCTTGGGAGGCTGAGGCAGGAAGATCATGAGTTCAAAGTCAGCCTCAGCAACTTAGTGAGGTCCTTAGCAACTCAGCAAGGTCCTAAGCAACTCTCTAATAAAATACAAAAAGGGGTTGTGGATGTGGCTCAGTGGTTAAGTGCCCCTGGGTTCAATTCCCGATACCAAAAATTAAATAAAAATAAAAAATACTATTCATTAACAAATAAGAATTTGCAATGCAGAGACCAAATTGAACCAAGGCACTCTTGAATATGTGGCACTCTTCATCCCATTTAATGCTTATCTCACATACTGAGTATCTCCAATATTACTGCCTTTACTCCCCACAATTAAAAAAGAAATAAGAGAATGCTTCAAGAGGGATATGAATCCCAAAAAAGTATTTTTGAAAAAGGAATCATAAAACATTAAATTTAATTTTCCTCTATTTTAAAATAAGACTTGTTTAAAAAAAAAAAAAAAAAAAAAAGACTTCTAAGTTTACCTCAAAAATCTCTTCCCTGGAAACCTCAATGCGGCAGTGGCCAGCCTGAGGCTGTTGTTGGGAAAGTTCTTGCCTCAAGACTTTTAGTTTCTGAACCAGGTCTCGCTTGTACCTTGGCACTGTCAGACACTCTGTGTCATCAGGGCATAATGACACCACTTGCTGTTGCTGTTGGTCTTTCAACTGGTTCTGCCGACTGGAAGTAAGAGAAATGTTATTATCAAAGTATTTTAAATTTAAAAGATTGCAAACACAAAGTACCATCAGGAAAAAAAAAAAAAAAAGTACCATCAGACTGTAGGACATATGGTTAGCCTCTTTTTTTGGGCAGGGCAGTCAACAATAAACCAGCTCCAAAGTTTATTTTTCATAGTCCACATGAACTGACAGAATTAGATAATGAAGTTTTATTCACAAAGCTGTATACTGCTGCTGGGAACAAATTTTTCAAATACCATTTCCATTTTCCTCTACATTGTTCCATCACCTATTTGAAAATTCAGGCATATGCCAAACACTGCTTGGTATCTAGAGTCTGTCTTTCTGGAAGAGCCAAACAGAAGTTCAAACTGACAACTTGGCAGAAACCCTTCCTGCTTATCTGTTACAATCTACACTACAACAATTTGGGAGATCATGTGTAAGTCACAGAGAAACAAGCATGTTACAAACAAATCTAAGTGCTTTTTAAAAATGACTATAACTCTGTGTGTCTATGTGATAAAATAAACATAAAATTTACCATTTTAACCATTTTTAAGTGTATATTTCAGAGACTAAGAAAATTCACTGTTGGGCCTAATTACACATATAATTCCACAACATGAAAATAATGTCCCAAATACATCATAAATATAATAATAATAATTTTAAGAGACACTTTGCCAGGATATTATATCTTTATTCTCCTGGCATAAAATAGTCTAAGGTGCACTTAAGGTATTTTAAAAAGAACTCTACAATATAATGAAGTAGTTGATTCCAACAATTTGTCAGGAAATAAAGCTACATAATTTATTACTGATGTCTCTGCAGATACTGAGTGACAGGGTTGGAGTTTAAAATTACTTTCATATGCAATAGATAAGAAAATAATCTCTTAACCTAAAGGCAAAGAGTAATGGTAGCGATGATAAAAATACATGAAAATAACTCAGTTCATAAACAGATCATCCTAATTTACATTACATATAGTGATTCTCATATCAGGCCAAATTTTATGTCTGAAACATAACCATATAGAGAAATTACAGCATTTCTGAAAATGTCAATATTAACTATTCTTCTAAACATAATAATAAAGGTGTCTTTATACACACACACCCACACACACTCAATGTGTCATAAAAAGTACTCTATAAATAATTATGAAATTCTATCTTTAAAAAATGAACTTTGGGTGGCTAGGGACATAGCCCAGTGGTAGAGAATTGCTTAGTGTATGTGACATCTGGGTTTAAGTCCCAGTACTACAGAATGGGGTGGGGAAAATTTGGGTATATTTTAAACCAGATATAAAAATTAACTCAAAATGGATCACAGACCTCAATGTAAAATCTAAAACCATAAAACTGGAAACAAAGGAAAATATATTTATAATCTGTGTTAGATGATGATTTCTTAGATACAATAATAAAAGCACAGTCCATGAAAGAATAAGTGGATAAATCAAACTTTAACAAAATTTTCTGCTTTTCAAAATGCACGAATAAGAAAACGAAAAGACAAGTCATAGACTAGGAAAAAATCTTTGGAAAGCATATATCTGACATATGTAAATATCCAAGAACTCTCAAAAACTCAATAAAAACTAAACAGCTCAATTAAATAAATTAAATGAGGGAGTAGAGGACAAAGATTTCCCCAAAGAAGATATATGGATGGCAAAGAAACACAAGAAAGGGGTTGCGGTTGTGGCTCAGTGGTAGAGTGCTTGCCTAGCATGCGTGAGGCACTAGGTTCGATTCTTAGCACCAGATATAAATAAATAGGTGGGTGGGTGGGTAGGTCAGTCGGTCGGTCGGTCCATCAACAACTCAAAAATATTTAATAAAAAAAGAAAGAAACACAAGAAAGCTGCTCAACATCATTTGTCATTATAGAGATGCACATTAAAACCAGAATGAGGGCTGAGGGTAGAGTGCTTGCCTAGCATGTGTGAGGCTTGCCTAGTACTGGGTTCAATCCTCAGCACCACATAATTAATTAACTAATTAATTAATTAAAGGTATGTCCATCTATCTTAAAAAATTTTTTTTAAATAAAGAATGAGATACCACTACACACTAATTAGAATGTCTAAACCTAACAAAGTTAACCATATTATGAGTTAGCAAGGATGCAGAGCAACACCTCATGCACTGCTGGTGGGAATGTAAAATGGTACAACACTATGAAAAGCAACCTGGCACTTTCTTTAAAAATTATACATAAATCCATCATATGACTTAGCTTTTCTACTCTTATTTACCCGAGAAATTAAAGCATATATTCATACAAAAACTTGTACATAAATGTTTATTTAATAGTTTTATCTGCTAGAGCCACACATTGGAAACAACTCAGAGGATACTCCATTGTAACAATAAAGAGAAAAGAACTATACATGCAACAGAGACAAAGCTCAAAATTATGTTGGGGAAAAGAAACCAAACAAACATACTGTTAAGATTCCACTTATCTAAAATCCAAAAGGGAGTGTTGTGGGTTGTTCTCTCCAAAAACATGTTGAAGTCCCAACTCTTTGGACCTGTGAACGTGACCCTATTTGGAAAGAGGGTCTTTGCAGGTATAATCAGGTTAAGACGAGATAACAATGCATTCGTTTGGCCCTAAATCCAACTGGTATCCTTGTAAGAGGAGGTAAAGTTGGATGTAGGCACACAAGAAAGAAACCTATGAGATGACTGAAGAGGAACATTATAGTGAAATGTCTACAAGCCAAGGAACAGCAACGTTTCCAGAAACCACCAGCAAGGAGGGGGCATGCACCAGATTCCCTCAGAGCTTCCAGAAGGAACCAACCCAGCTGACTCCCTCAAGTCTGGACTTTAAGCTTCCAGAACTGCGAGGGAATTAATTTCTGTCGTCCACCCAATTTGTGGCATTTTGTTGCAGTAGCCTTGTAGCCTTGGGAAACTAATACAGGGTGAAAGCAGCTCAGGGAGGGGAAGGAGAAGAAATTACAAAGGGGCATGAAGAAATCCTTGGAGTGATGGATATGTTCACTTTCATGTGGTGATAGTTTTTTGGGTGTATAACATGTCAAATATGTTAAACTGTATAAAAATTTACAGTTATTGTATGTCAATTATATTTCAAGAAAGTTTTTTTTTAATCCAGAGATAGCAAGCTCATTCACAAAGTCTTGTGTGAAAATCTGTCTAAAGACCTGTAAATGGAAAAGGTTTAAAACTGAAACGGTAAACAATCCCAGATTCAGCCACCAGAAGTTAATATTTCTTACATACACGTAGGGAAAAGAAAAACAATATTACCCAATAAAGCAGTCTGTATCTTCAACTATACCAGGGTGCAAAGGGCAGTTATGTAAAGAGTGATGTCAGTGCTAGCCAAGAAACACTACAGGTGCCAATCTTCTATTCTTCAAGGTGTTTGACAATGTCCAGAGACTTAATCCAGAAATCAAATGATTTTCTTGAAATAAGTGAAATTGAGAGGCAGAGAAGACTCAAATTGTAAAGCTCTTGCCCATAGTTATCTTTTTTAAAAAATTTATTTTTTGATTCATTGTACATAAATGGAGTACAATTATTGTTTTTCTGGTTGTACACGAAGTAGATTCTTACCATATGTGTATCTATACATGTCTCATACATGTCTCATTCTATTATCTTTCCTTCCCTGCCCCCTCCCCACCCCTCCTTTTCCTCTATACAATTCATCCTTTCTCCATTCTTCCCTTACCTCCCCCCACCCCCCTTATGTGTCATCAACCACTTATCAGAGAAATCATTTGGTCTTTGGTTTTTTGGGATTGGCTTATTTCACTTAGCATGATATTCTCCAGCCCCACCCATTTACCTGCAAATGTCAAAATTTTATTCTTCTTTATGGCTGAATAATATCCCATTGTGTATATATAGCACAGTTTCTTTATCCATTCATCTATTGAAGGGCGTCTAGGATGGTTCCACAATCTAGCCATAGTGAACTGAGCTGCTATAAACATTGATGTGGCTGCATCACTGTAGTATGCTGATTTTAAGTCCTTTGGGTATAGGCCAACGAGTGGGATAGCTGGGTCAAATGGTGGTTCCATTCTAAGTTTTCTAAGGAATCTCCATACTGCTTTCCAAAGCCCAAGAAATAAAAGCAGGAATCAACAACTGGGATAGATTCAAACTAAAAAGCTTTTTCTCAGTAAAGGAAACAATCAACAATGTGAAGAGAGCCTACAGAGTGGGAGAAAATCTTTGCCACACACACTTCAGACACAGCACTAATCTCCAGAATCTATAAAGAGCTCAAAAAACTTTACATCAAGAATACAAATAACCCAGACAATAAATGGGCTAAGGAAACGAGCGTCACTTCACAGAAGAGGATCTAAAAGTGATCAACAGATATATGAAAAAATGTTCAACATCTCTAGTAATTAGAGAAATGCAAATAAAAACTACACTAAAATTTCATCTCACCCCAATCAGAAGGCTTTTATCAAGAATACAAGCAACAACAGGTGTTGGCGAGGATGTGGGGAAAAAGGAACACTCATACATTGGTGATGGGGTTGCAAATTGTTGCAGACACTCCGAAAAGCAGTGTGGAGATTCCATAGTCATCTTTAAAAAGATAAAAAAGAAAAGCTTCCTTTACAGTAATAACTTCCTACAATTCCAATCAAACAAAGGGAAATAGTGTTAAAAGAATAAAAATAGGAAGAAAAAAAATACCTCTCTACAGTCAAATTGGATGGATTCAAATCCCAGTTCTCACACTTCTTCTACAGCTCTAAACAAGTTAGGTAATGAAGGTTCAATTTTTCTCATTGGTGAGAGGGAGACAGCATAGAGTTACAATAAGGATGACACAAGATAGTGCTTAAACAGTTCTCAGAGCACACTAAGCAGAGCAAATGTTAGTCATTTTAACTGCAGTAATAACTGGGTTAAAAAATCTATAAAGTTTGCTTTCCAGCAAGGAAAATTTTTTAAAAAGATTAAAAATGATTTCTTAGAAGAATGTGTCCTTTGACAAGTTATTTACTAAATCCCAATTACAATGTTTTGCAATAGTTTATCAACACTGTACCATCACTGACAGAGTATGTGCCGAGGCCTCACAGAGAACTGCATAATCTTCAGAATATAAAAAACATCCCTTTGAAAAGAATAATACCAAAAGTATTACAGGAAGGGTTGGGGGGGGAGAGATTCTTAGTTTGAATAGGAGATTCCTCTCTAAAACATAACTTGCTCCACTACCTTATTTTCTGGCTCAGATAAGTATCCTTTCTATGTTTTTATTGCACTCAGTTCTCACTTCCTAAATGCTGAAACAGGTTAAAAAAAAAAAATTAAAAATCAAAATCGGAGGATCCAAGATGGCGGACTAGAGGGAGGCTGCGTTCCTTGTTGCTCCATAATCCAAGATTCGAAAAGAGGAGAATCTGATTTTCTGGGAAGCAGTCTCTACTCCTCATTGCTCTTTACCACATCTGACTACCTCGATCACCTGCAGTCTACCAGCCTAGTGCTACATTTGAGTGCAGATTGCTCACTGACCGCCGCCTATCATCCCTCACTTGCCTGTCTGCCTGCCTCTGGCCCACCCATCGCCTGCCTCTCACCTACTCATTGCCCACCAACCGAGGTTCACCTGCCGATCGTCCACCAGTAGCCTGCGGAGCATCAGTGGATCACCAGCTGCCTGCTGTTGCCTGGAAATTCACCATCACAGTACCCACAGGTTTGGTTACACGTGGCTGCCGACATTTTGGGGAAAAAAAAAAAAAAAAAGCCAGGAGCTACAGGACTGCCAGCCTGACTGATAGCACCCTGCCTCCAGGACCCCCGGCTTGACTGACAGCACCCCACCTCCAGGGGCCCAGCCTGACCGTCTGCACCCCACACAGTCTCAGTGCCCACGCCCTGTGCTGCAGTTCACCATTTGCCAACATGTTTAGAAACCAGTGCAGCCATTTTGGATTATCCGCAAAAACTGTCATTAGGTGGGACAAATCCCATCCTGAGACGCCCACTGGAGACTGGAAGCTCATTGTCACGTAGCTCTCATGCCTCAGGCTATTAAAGACTGGGAAGTTTGAAGAGGAGATGATGGTTATAGTGTATATTTTTTTCTCCTTTGTGATAGCTTTTAAACTTTTATTTCTATACTTTTCTTGCTCTCTACTTTCCTTTTGTTTACCTATTTCCTCAAGGGCTTTTTCTCACTCTTCCTATGATCTAGAATTTCTTCATACCCTTTTCTTATACTGTTAACAATTACAGCCTACACCCCTCCCCATCCTCTTTGTCCTCCATTAGAAACCGGAGTCCTTACCGCAAATCTGTTTGTTATACTGTAGATAATAAAAGAACTCATCTTCTCTGTTTATTATGACAATATTGTAACAATATTGTAACAAAAAGACTACTGTAACAATAGTCGTCATAGGAGCTATCTGGTTTACAGCTGCATATTGTCTGTACTGGGTGTTGCTAATATTGATTCCCCCACCTTAAAGAAGAACTTTCAGATAACGATAGGGTCACTAAGTCTATAGGGCAGAAACTACAATACCCTAGATCTGCATTGCTGGAGGGGAAGATACATGAACAACATAAAAAACAAGGGAGGAAAGTGTTCCAAACAAACCAAGATTCTACACTAACAGAATCCAATGACAGCATGGTAGAAGAAATGCCAGAAAAGGAGTTCAGAATATACATGATTAAAATGTTCAGAGAAGCAAATGACAAGTTAAGAGAGCAAGTGCAGTCAATGATTGACCATTCCAATAAGCAGCTGAAAGAGCAACTACAGGAAACAAAAGATCACCTCAACAAAGAGATAGAGATTCTGAAAAAGAACCAAACAGAAATCCTTGAAATGAAGGAAACAATAAACCAAATTAAACACTCAATGGAAAGCATCACCAACAGACTAGATCACTTAGAAGACAGAACCTCAGACAATGAAGACAAAATATTGAATCTTGAAAATAAAGATGCCCAAACAGAGAAGATGGTAAGAGAGCATGAACGGAACCTCCAAGAACTATGGGATATCATGAAAAGACCAAATTTAAGAATTATTGGGATTGAGGAAGGCACAGAGATACAAACCAAAGGAATGAACAACCTATTCAATGAAAAAATATCAGAAAATTTCCCAAACCTGAAGAATGAAATGGAAACTCAACTGCAGGAGGCTTACAGAACACCAAATGCACAAAATTACAGCAGATCCACACCAAGACACATTATAATGAAAATGCCTAATGTACAAAATAAAGATAGGATTTTAAAGGCTGTGAGAGAAAAGAAACAGATTACATATAGAGGGAAGCCAATACGGTTATCAGCAGATTTCTCAACCCAGACCCTAAAAGCTAGAAGGGCCTGGAACAATATATTTCAAGCTCTGAAAGAACATGGCTGCCAACCAAGAATCCTACATCCAGCAAAGCTAACCTTCAGATTTGAAGACGAAATAAAATCCTTCCATGACAAACAAAAGTTAAAGGAATTCACACATAGAAAGCCTGCGCTATAGAACATTCTCAGCAAGATATTTCATGAGGAAGAAACGAACAACAACAATGTAAGTCATCAAAGGGGGGAACTATCCTAAAAGAAAAGCCGATTAAAGGAGAAACCAAGTCACTTTAAAAACCAAATCTAAGCCAAAATGACTGGGAATAGAAATCATATCTCAATAATAACCCTGAATGTTAATGGCCTAAATTCGTCAATCAAAAGACATAGACTGGCAGACTGGATCAAAAAGAAAGACCCAACAATATGTTGCCTTCAAGAGACTCATCTCATAGAAAAGGACATCCACAGACTAAAGGTGAAAGGATGGGAAAAAAACCTACCATGCACACGGCCTTAGTAAAAAAGCAGGGGTTTCCATCCTTATATCAGATAAAGTGGACTTCAAGCCAAATTAGTCAGAAGGGATTAAGAAGGGCATTACATACTGCTTAAGGGAACCATAAATCAAGAAGACATAACGATCATAAATATTTATGCCCCAAACAATGGCCCATCCATGTACATCAAACAAATCCTTCTCAATTACAGGAATCAAATAGACCACAACACAATAATTCTGGGTGACTTTAACACACCACTGTCACCACTGGACAGATCTACCAAACAAAAACTAAACAGAGAAACTACAGAACTCAATAACACAATGAATAACTTAGACTTAACAGACATATATAGAATATTCCATCCATCAATGAGTGAATACACTTTCTTCTCAGCAGCACATGGCTCCTTCTCTAAAATAGACCATATGTTATGCCACAAAGCAGCCCTTAGTAAATGCAAAAAAGTAGAGATATTACCTTGTATTCTATGGGATCATAATGGAATGAAATTAGAAATCAATGACAAAAGAAAAAACAGAAACTACTCCAACACCTGGAGACTAAATAATATGCTATTGAATGAAGCATGGATAACAGAAAACATCAGGGAGGAGATAAAAACATTCTTAGAGGTAAATGAGAATGACAATACAACATATCAAAATCTCTGGGAAACTATGAAAGCAGTACTAAGAGGAAAATTCATTGCATTGAATGCATTCAAGAAAAGAATGAAAAGTCAACAACTCAACAACCTAACCTTACATCTCAAAGCCCTAGAAAAAGAGGAACAGTTCATCACCAAAAGTAGTAGAAGACAGGAAATAATCAAAATCAGAGCTGAAATCAATGAAATTGAAACAAAAGAAACAATTCAAAAAATTGACAAAACAAAAAGTTGGTTCTTTGAAAAAGTAAACAAAATAGATAAACCCTTAGCCACACTAACAAAGAGAAGGAGAGAGAAAACTCAAGTTACTAAAATTTGTGATGAAAAAGGAAATATCACAACAGACACCACTGAAATTCAAAACATAATTAGAAGTTACTTTGAAAACCTATACTCCAATAAAATAGAAAATCTTGAAGACATCGACAAATTCCTAGAGACATATGATCCTCCCAAACCGAACCAGGAGGACATACACAATTTAAACACAGCAATTTCAAGCAATGAAATAGAAGAAGCCATCAAAAGCCTACTAACCAAGAAAAGCCCAGGATCAGATGGATTCTCAGCTGAGTTCTACAAGACCTTCAAAGAAGAGCTCATACCAATACTCCTGAAAGTATTTAATGAAATAGAAAAAGAGGGAACGCTTCCAAATTCATTCTATGAAGCTAGCATCACTCTGATACCAAAACCAGACAAAGACACATCTAGAAAAGAAAACTTTAGGCCAATATCTCTGATGAATATAGATGCTAAAATCCTCAACAAAATTCTGGCAAATCGCTTACAAAAACATATTAAGAAGATAGTGCACCCCGATCAAGTGGGGTTTATCCCAGGGATGCAAGGTTGGTTCAACATCTGGAAATCAATAAATGTAATTCATCACATCAATAGACTTAAGGTAAAGAATCATATGATTATTTCAATAGATACTGAGAAAACATTTGACAAAACACAACACCCTTTCATGCTCAAAACACTAGAAAAAATAGGGATGGTAGGAACATACCTGAACATTGTAAAGGCTATTTATGCTAAGCCCACTGCCAACATCATTCTCAATGGAGAAAAACTAAAAGCATTCCCTCTAAAAACTGGAACAAGACAGGGATGCCCACTGTCACCACTTCTATTCAACATTGTGCTGGAAATGCTAGCCAGAGCAATTAGACAGACCACAGAAATTAAAGGTATACGAATAGGAAAAGAAAAACTCAAGCTGTCTCTATCTGTTGATGACATGATCCTATATTTAGAGGATCCAAAACACTCCACCAGGAAACTTTTAGACCTAATTAGTGAATTTAGCAAAATAGCTGGATATAAAATAAACACACATAAATCAAATGCATTTATCTACATAAGCGATGAATCATCTGAAAGTGAACTGAGGAAAACAACTCCGTTCAAAATAGCCTCAAATAAAATAAAATATTTGGGAATCAATCTAACAAAAGAAGTGAAAAACCTCTACAATGAAAACTACAGAACATTAAAGAAAGAAATTGAGGAAGACCTTAGAAGATGGAAAGATCTTCCATGTTCTTGGATAGGAAGAATCAATATAATCAAAATGGCCATACTTCCAAAGATACTGTACAAATTTAAAGCAATTCCAATAAAAATTCCTATGACATTCCTCACAGAAATAGAAAAAGCAATCATGAAATTCATATGGAAGAACAAAAGACCCAGAATAGCCAAAACAATCCTGGGCAGGAAGAATGACAAAGGAGGTATCACAATACCAGACCTTAAACTCTACTATAGAGCAATAGTGATAAAAACAGCATGGTATTGGCACCAAGATAGACAGATCGACCAATGATACAGAATAAGAGGACCCAGAGACAAACCCACATAAGTACAGATATCTCATATTTGACAAAGGTGCCAAAAACATACAGTGGAGAAAAGACAGCCTCTTCAACAAATAGTGCTGGGAAAACTGGAAATCCATATGCAGCAAAATGAAACTAAACCCCTATCTCTCAACCTGTACAAAACTCGACTCAAAATGGATCAAGGATCTAGGAATTCAACCTGAGACTCTTCATCAAATAGAAGAAATAGTAGGCCCGAATCTTCTTCATATTGGCTTAGGACCAGAATTCCTCAACAAGACCACCAGAGCACAAGAAATGAAAGGAACAATCAATAAATGGGATGGGTGCAAACTAAAAAGCTTTCTCTCAGCAAAAGAGACAATCAAGAATGTGAAAAGAGAGCCTACAGAGTGGGAAAAAATCTTTTCCACACACACTTCAGACAGAGCACTGATCTCCAAAATTTATAAAGAACTTACAAAACTGTACACCAAAAATGCAAAGAGCCCAATCAATAAATGGGCTAAGGAACTGGGCAGACACCTCACAGAAGAGGATATACAGGCTATTAACAAATATATGAAAAAGTGCTCATCATCTCTAGTAATTAGAGAAATGCAAATTAAAACCACCCTAAGATTTTATCTAACTCCAATGAGAATGGCTATTATCAGGAATACAAGCAATAACAAGTGTTGGCATGGATGTGGGGAAAAAGGCACACTTGTACATTGCTGGTGGAGTTGCAAATTGGTGCAGCCACTTTGGAAAGCAGTATGGAGATTCCTCAAAAAACTTGGAATGGATCCACCATTTGACCCAACTATACCACTCCTCAGTGTTATACCCAAAGGTCTTAAAATCAGCAAAATATAGGGATGTAGCCACATCTATGTTCATAGCTGCTCAATTCACAATAGCTAGATTGTGGAACCAACCTAGATGCTGTTCAATTGAAGAATGGATAAAGAAACTGTGGTATATATACACAATGGAATATTACTCAGCCATAAAAAAGAATAAAATTATGGCATTTGCTGGTAAATGGGTGGAGTTGGAGAATATCATGCTAAGTGAAATAAGCCAAGTCCAAAAAAACCAAAGGCCGAATGTTTTCTCTGATCAGTGGATGCTGATACCTAACAGGGGTGGGGGTGGGGGATGCCAGGGGTTATGGGGAGGATAGAAAAGAATGAAGGAAATATGGATGGTGTGGAGGAAAATGGGATGGGAGGGGATGGGGACAGGAAAAATAGTAGACTGAGACAGACAGCATTACCCTATGTAAATGTAAGATTATATGAACTGTGTGAATAAAAATAAATTAAAAAAAAAAATCAAAATCGGGCTGGGGTTGTAGCTCAGTGGTAAAGTGCTTGCCTGGCATGTATAAGGCACTGGGTTGAATTCTCAGCACTACATATAAAAAAGTAAAATAAAAGTGTATCAACAACTAAAAAAAAAAAAAGGTGGGGGGCTAGAGTGTGACTCAGTGGTAAAGCACTTGCCTAGCACATGTGAGGCACTGGGTTCGATTCTCAGCACCACATATAAATAAATAAATAAAATAAAGGTCTATCAACAATTAAAAAATGTTTTAAAAAAATTAAAATCATCTAAAAATATTTATGAAAGTTATATAACAATAAAATCCATATATTATAGTTTCTCCTAAAATTCAGACTAAAGGTTAAACTACTTTCACCAATTCCTAATTAGCCTGATAACAACAGCCTGATAGCAATAACCATACTCCAATAAAATTTTTTGGAAAAAGAAAAAATTCCAAACAGAAAATAAGAACCATATGATCTACCAAGCAAGACAACAATATACGTGACAGCTCATAGATTTAGACTCAAAATTCCTTTAACAGACTTATTTATTTATTTATTTTGATACCAGGGATTGAACCCAGTGACACTTAACACTTGAGCTACAGTCCCATCCCCTTTTTTATTTTGAGGCAGGGTCTCCATTGCTTAGGGCCTCGCTAAGTTGCTGAGGCTAGCTTTGAACTTGTGATCCTCCTGTCTCAGCCTCCCAAAATACTGGGATTATAAGAGTGTGCCACTGTACCTGGCTTTAACACATACTTAAAACACATCCCAAAGTCTTTAAAAGTAGAAATAAAGCTTTAATGTAAAAAAGAGTCTTCTACCCAACATATCCTAAGATATATAAGGATCAATATAACAACAGTTAAACTTAAAAACTGATGCCATATAAATATCTTTTTTTTTTTAATTACTGTTTATTGAACTCAGGGGCAATTAACCACTGAATCATATCCCCAGCCTTTTTTTGTTTTTATTTAGAGACAGGGTCTCTGTGAGTTGCTAAGTTGCTGAGACTGGATTTGATTTTTTTAAAAAATATTTTTAGTTAAAGATGAACATAATACCCTTATTTTATTTGTTCATTTTTTTTATGTGGTGCTGAGGATCAAACCCAGTGCTTCAGGTGTACTAGGCAAGCACTCTACCACTAAGTCACAACCACAGCCCCTGAGGCTGGCTTTTGAACTCATGATCCTCCTGCCTCAGTCTCCTGAGCCACTAGTATTAGAGGCATGCACCACTGCTCCCAGCTGAATATCATTTTTAAAACTGTAATTTGAAGTTAAAAGTGTTTCTTAAACCTCATCATAATAAATCCACTTTCACATACAAATTAGATTTTACATTTTATATCTGAATAAAAACTAATTCCTTTGTCATTTCTAAGTTAACTTCTGATAAAAATTTAAATGTTGTAAAGAATTTTTACATATTTTGTCTAATATAACATGACTATAAACCCCAGAGAAGATTTATTAGGTTGGAGACTTTATTGATGACACTGTCAACTGGAGTTCTGAAATTCTGTCCTTCTTAAAAAACAAAATAAAAGATACACAAATGCTTAAGCTTTTTCACAACACAATAAGTCAAACACACTGAAGACAGGAGCAATACTTTGATACAAAAAAATATTTTTGATACAAAAAATTTTTCAGACCAGGAGTGGTGGTGCCTGTTAATAATCCCAGTGATTCAGGAGGCTAAGGAGGAGAATTACAAGTTTAAGGCTAGCCTCCCCAATTTAACTAGGGATGTAGCTCAATGGCCAAGTGCCCCTTAGTTCAACCCCCCAATGCAAAACAAAAAAAAATTTCACATGAGAACAATCTACTGGGAATAACCATAAAACTTTGAGATACAGAAGTGTTTATTAATGCAAACTAATAAACAAACTAACAAACAAACTAATAAACTGGAAAAATAATTATCATCAGAAAAGTAGTCAATTGTTCTTCAAATTACTTCCTATATTTACTCAAATGGAAAAGGCAACTAACATTTCTAATCATCCCATCTAGTCCTTCCTTCAGAACACTAATTTTAAATCAGTTATTTGAAACAACTAACTACTCAGTCAAAAGACAAAGGATCTATAACTATTCTACTGAAATGTTCCACTGGCAACATCAAGTCAAACTCCAAACTCCTACTACCTAAAGAAATGATCCTGAGGAAAGAAGATAAAATAAAACTATCTCTTGGGGCTTTTCTGGGCCTTCAACAGATCCGAAATCCTGAATCTTTAATAAATATACATTTACCAAACACTTGGGTATGCTACATGCAATAGAAGGAAAAATGTATAGAATATGGACCCTCTTTTTAAGTAATTCAGAGTCTAGTAGGGTGGGGGAAGCAGGAAGGTATCAAATAATGATAATACTAAAACAAAACAAAAACTCTGTAGATAATGTCAGTATCTTAGGTATTCCTTATCATCTCCCCAAATCCGAGTTACCTGCCCCCATATGCCATTTAAATCCACACACAAAGGAAAAAGTCCTAATGGATTAAAAACTTGCCTAGTAAAGACAAAACTATAAATGCATCAAAAATTCATCTACAGTTAAAATTTTAGAATATAAAGGGCACATTAGAAAAGTAAGCAAAGGATTAAACAATTTATATGACACATCATACAAATGACCAACAGGCCAACAAAAAACTATTTGATCTCAATAGACAATGTTCAAAAGATGTGAAGAGGATCTCTACAAAAAAAGAAAAAAAGAAAAAAAGAAAGAAAATCCAAGTGGTCAATAAACCTATGAAAAGGTGTTCAACCACATTAATAATCAGGAAAATGCAAATTAAAGTCACCCTGAGGTAACCATTAAAAGCCTCAGACAGGCAAATTATAATTACGAAGCACTAGTAAGTAAATACCAAGTACTAGTAAGGTTCTCATGCAACTAGAACTCATGTAATGCTGGTAAAAGACTAAAGTGGAATAAATACTCTAGAAAAGTACTAAGTACTAAGAGGGGAAGAAAAAAATACTCTATGATGTTGCAATTCAACCACCAGGCAAGTGCCCCAGAGCAGTGTTACTTAAAGGGTAGAGACTATAGATCCTAATACACAGAAACAATCCAGAATTCTCAGTATTTCTTCAAGTGCTTACAAATTGTAAACCTGCCAAATACTTGTGAATTTAATTTGAAACCAAAATTCTAGAATCTTCTATCCACAATAAAGTAAGATCCACTGGCACAATAAGGCTGTACATATTTTGAAGAAGGAACCATAGATAGATATTTATTTTGTCATCTTAAACAACTGGTAGGTAGTTCTCATGTAAATGTTTTGCTTTATGAAACTTAGCTCCAAAAAACTTAATGAAACAGATATTTTCCAAAGTCATTCTGAATTACTTAGCTTTAACTATGGTGGGGGTAGGTAAGGTTGGGTATTAGCTAAACAAGTGCTTTACCACTGAGCTGCATCCCCAGTCTTTAAAAAATTTTTATTATGAGATAGGGTCTTGCTATGCTGCATAGGCTGGCCTCCAATTTTCAATTCTTTTTCCCTCAGCCTCCCAAAGCAGTGATTACAAGAGTGTGCCGATATGTCCAGTTTAACATTTTAACATTTGTCATAAGCACTTCACTTTTGAGTACTTATTATGTATGTAAGGAATGAGAAAGACAGACCAGGTAATATTTATTTAGAGATGCTAAGTTTTTTTGGAGTCAAAAGAGAACCTTGTTCTTCAAAGTCTAAGGCCAAGAATCTTACTGAAATACCACTATCAAAGTGTTTTTGCCAGGGCTGGGGACGTAGCTCAGAAGCAGAGTCAGTCCCTGCCACGCACCCACCACACACAGAGTTTCATCAGTATTTTTTTTTTTTTTTTTTTTTTTTTTT
>JAJEJO010000490.1:204482-230502 GCA_020662805.1 Glaucomys volans
ATCACAAGTTCAAAGCCAGCCTCAGCAACTTAACGAGGCCCTAAGCAACTCAGTGAGACCCTGTCTCTAAATAAAATACAAAATAGGGCTGGGGATGTGGCTCAGTGGCCGAGTGCCCCTGAGTTCAATCCCTGGTTCAAAAAAAAAAAAAAAATTATGCTTCATTACTGAACTGATTTGTGTGTCATTCCATCTCCTTTTTTTTTTTTTAATATCTTTGTTTTATTTATTTATTTTATGTGGTGCTGAGGATCGAACCCAGTGCCTCACCCATGCTAGACAAGCACTCCACCACTGAGCCACAACCCAGCCCCTCCATCTCCTTTTTTAAAAAAAAATTTAGTTGAAGATGACACAATATCTTTATTTTATTTATTTGTTTATTTATTTATTTTATGTGCTGCTGAGAATCAAACCCAGAGCCTCACATACGCTAGGCAAGTGCTCTGCCACTGAATCACAACTCCAGCCCTCATTCCATCCTCTTTTTTTTTTAAATATTTTTTTTCAGTTGTAGATGGACACAATATCTTTATTTATTTTTATATGGCTATGAGGATTGAACCCAATGCCTTACACATGCAAGGCAAGCGTTCTACCACTGAGCTACAGCCCCAGCCCTTCATTCCATCTTCTTGAAGCTAGAAAATAACAGACATTTTGGTTAGCAAATGTATAAGTTTTAATATTTAAATAAAATGGAAATGAACTAATGTTGCCTTCCTTATTCTTTTTTTGGTACTGGGATTGAAGCAGGGCACTCTACAACTAAGTTAGATCTTCAGCTCTTTTTTGTTTGTTTGTTTGCAGTACTGGAGGTCAAACTCAGGCCCTTGTGCATGCTGGGCAAGTGCTCTACCACTGAGTTATAACTTCAGCCCTTTATTTTTCATTTCAAGACAAGGTCTTACTAAATTGCAGAGGTTGGCCTTGAACTTGCCATGATTCTGCCTCAGCCTCCAGAATTGGGGTTATAAGCTGTGTGCCACCACTTGTTTTCCTTTCTACATCAAAATGAAACTTTATTAAGGAACATATAAAAGATCATTAAATAATTTATATAAGATTAAGTTTTTAACTTAAAAAAACAAAAGCATAACCAGAAAGAATAACAATCACCTGCCTATTTTAAAGGGAATGTTTTAGTCCATATTTTGTCCTGCTTTTTTTTTTTTTTGATACTGGTATTGAACCCAGTGGTCCTTTACCACTGAGCCACATGCCCAGCGCCCCCCACCCCTTTTCTGCCCCCCCCCCCCTTTTTGGAACCAGGGATTGAACTCAGGGACACTCGGCCACTGAGCCACATCCCCAGCCCTATTTTGTATTTTATTTAGAGACAGGGTCTCACTGAGATGCTTAGGGCCTCGCTAAGTTGCTGAGGCTGGTTTTGAACTCGCGATCCTCCTGACTCAGCCTCCCAAGTCGCTTGGATTACAGGCGTGCGCCACCACACCCGGCCTTTTTTGCCCTTTTGTTGAGACAGGGTCTCTCTAAATTGCCGAGGCTGAACATGAACTTGACCCTCCTGCCCCATTTAAAATGGAATTGCAGGCATATGCAACCATGACCAGCAGCCTCACGTTTTTTAAGGGAATCAGACAAAGGAACTGAACACTGGTGCGGGGAACCAGTTAGACTGCAGAGAAATAGGTTAAGACTATCTACAGAATGTCAACTGAAATGACTGTCAGAAAGAGTCAAACATTTACATAAACTATTTTTAAAAGTTAAATATTTTTTTTAAAAATCTTCAAGAAATCCAAAGTAAAATGTGTATTCATGGTATGAGGAGTACTTAAAATATGCTCTTACCTAGGTACTCTTGGATCATGCCATGTGCTCACACCGGTTTGAGTATGTAAGAAATATACCTGACCTTGCTGTGTTGTCCTCTGTTCTGTAAAATAAAGAAAACTAATACTAAAAACACATTCAGAATGTCCAAATCAAACACCATTACATACACTAGGATGACATACTAATAGGGAAAAATTTCCAAATTACCAGTCTATTTCAATACAAATAATAGCTTCAAAAAACACTTTTTCTGTTCCCTGGAAACAATTAAATGAGAATTACAGGCCAGTTATCTAAAACCTAACCAAACTTATAATGTTAAACACTACAAATATTAAACACTACAATGGAAAACAGAAAATAAGACTGTCACAATACCCCTTAGTAAACAAGACAAAAGGTAAAGAAGTGATTTTTTTTTAACTAGAGATTGAATCTAGGAACATTTGACTACTGAACCAATCCCCAGCCCTTTTTATTTTTTTATTTTGAGACAGTGTCTCACTAAGTTTCTTAGGACTCCATGTTGCTAAGGCTGGCTTTGAACTTGTGATCCTCCTCCTCAGCCTGTGAGTTATTGAGGTTGCAGGTACACACAATGATGCTGGGCCAGAAATGTATTCTTTAGACTGTATTTAGGCTAACACAGCCACAAAAAAGATGAGATACAAGGGACACATTATATAGTGATAAACAAAGATGGAAAAATAATCAAGTTGGAAAGAAGAGGTAAACATAAAGTATGCACATTTGGAAAGTCAAAGATGAAATGAGCTCAAAACCACTGGGTAGAAAGTAAGGAAACCAGGTTGAAGAAAAAGAATTGTAGAGAAAGGTTTCTTCAGCTTTTGTTTTCTTAAGCAACAACATCGGTTTTCTTTTAAAAAATCTAATGAGAAAATTCAATATACAAGACAACAAAACTATTGTTAATATTTATTCACAGAAACTTTAAGCCTCTAACTCAATAAACTTAAATTTCAAACTTTAAAAAATTATAAACATAAAAATGTTTAAAATCAATTACAGATAACAGCTGTAATAATTCCAGTCTTGGTATCTATTTTATGTTTTAGTTGTACAAAAGGTTTTTTTAATCTAGCTCACACAAATCTTGTAAAAATATAACCACTCCTACTCCAAATAGCTTGCCTTATAATCTCAAAGAGAAATGGCAGGAGATACTTTATTCTAAGATCTGTAACAGCTAAATTTTACTGAGTGCTTTCTATGCCACTCTCTCAGATACTTCACATAAAATTGTATCATTTGTATATGCAACAAACCTATACTATTGGTACTATTATGTTCCCCATTTTATAAAGATAAAACTGAGGTTCATAGAGGTTAAATACTATGCTCAGTGTAACATGGCAAAGCTGGGATATGACCTGAGGTTTGTCTGCTTCACATACTCTAAAGTAAGTAACCTATGAGGCACAGCACAGTTAGTAGACAGTCAATTTCTTTTCCAAATTAAAGAGCTAAATATGGCCTGGTACAATGGTGTATGCTTATAATCCTAGTGACTCCGGAGGCTGAGGCAGAAGATCACAAGTTCAAGGCCAACCTCAGCAACCAAGTAAGGCCTTAAGCAACTTAGTGAGACCCTGTCTGGAAATAAAAATAACAAGGACTAGGGATGTGGCTCAGTGTAAAGTACCCCTGGTTTCAAAGGCCAGTGACAAAAGGGAAAAGGAAAAAAAAAAAAAAAAAAAAAAAGAGCTAAAATATGTTTTTTCTTGTTGTTTTTTGGTACCAGGGATTGAACCCAGGGGTGCTTTACCACTGAGCCATATCCCCAGTCCTTATTTATTTTGAGACAGGATCTCGCCAAGTTGCAATTTGTGGAGGCTGACTTTGCACTTGCAATCTTTCTGCCTCAGCTTCCCAAGTCACTACCTTCCATAAAATATGTTTTAAAATAAAATTAGAATCATGAATTTGCAGAATAGTTTTTTTTTTTGTTTGTTTGTTTTGGAACTGGGGATTGAACTCAGGGGCACTTGACCACTGAGCCACATCTCCAGCCCTATTTTGTATTTTATTTAGAGACAGGGTCTCACTGAGTTGCTTAGGGCCTCGCTAAGTTACTGAGGTTGGCTTTGAACTTGCGATCCTCCTGCCTCAGCCTCCTGAGTCGCTGGGATTACAGGTGTGCGCCACCGCGCCGGCCAGAACAGTTTTTTAAAAATACTCTAAAACAAAACAAAACAAAACAAAACAAACTTAAATCATGTAGTTCCCAATGTTGGTCATTAGATGTCACCATCAGCCCAAAATAATTTACCTACAGTCAGTGATAAGAGGGCAAAGATTTAGTTAGCTTTAGCAGGCAAGGAATGCCAGTCAAGTTCATAATATGTAGTGCTTGCAAGTAGTGACTAAGAAAAGTTCTGTATTCAACTAGAAGATTCGTATTATCTTCCACATGAAATTCTACCATTCCAGGAAACTGCATAAGAGTAAAATCATCTTATACAAAGCAACTAAATCATTTACAATAATCTAGTCACTCAGATAATGAAAAATTACAGATAAAACAAATACAATAAAGACCATAAGAAATATGCCTTTGAAATTATTCCTAAATATGTTTATATAAAATCAAAAATCACACTGTATATATGACTTCAAATGGCCTTTATCAATAATAATGCTACCTTATCTTTATACAGTGCCTATTTACAAAGCTGTCTATGATTCAGATTTCTCACAATACCCTGTGATAAGGTATTAGTCATATTTTATTTTAAAAGAGCACAAAAGCTAAAGTAATTAGTCAAACATTGGTTAGGTAGTCTTCAAAAACTTAGAAGACTTTTCAAAGTTGGGAGATTTTACATTTACATTTATTTTCATGCAGAATCCCTAAACCCAGATTAATAAATTTTTAAGTTAATTTTCTTTCTTAGCAAATTAAAATTAGTAAGCCACACTTTATTTTTCCTCAGCTAGTTGTCATACCATAGCCTTCTGGCAGGTCTGGAGGAGTGTGTAAATGTGTCCTGCTCATGTAATTTCTATGTCGTTGAGACCTGACTCTCCTCTCTGCCAGTCTGGGATCTGAAGACTGTCCACATGTTGCACCATTTGTTCCACTAATTGGAGTATTCTCATCAACAAAGCAGCTAAGAGGTCTGCCAGGACTAGAATATTCAGATGCCGGTCTATTGAAAAGTAACAAGGAAAAAAGTTATCAATTTAGATATCAAAAGTAGAGTTCTCTACAGTAACAATCACCTATCATATAAGAAAATGAAATGACTAATACAAACACAATGATATAAGAACTCTGGCAAAAGCAAGTCTGAAAGCTCTAAGCGCCAAAGAAATTCAAGTTATTCACATGTCGATTATATATTTAAATAATGATTTTAATTGCTTTTTATATAAAGCCCATGTATTTATAGATCTGAATACTGGATTACAAATATAACCTGACAAACTACCTCAGACCTAATTTCCCACCAATTTCCCTCTCAACTTGGCTTCTGCCACACTGATACTAATACTCTTCATGTTCCTTCAACTTTCCAGTCATTATATCTTTAGTCTTTGAGAACAGTACCTTTTCCTTCCACCTAGAATACTCATTTCTCCTATTCTCCCTAGGTTTATTTCTTTTTTATCATTCAAATCACAGTTTAGACTTGATGCCTCCTTAAGGGGTTCTTCCAATCTTCCAAATTAAAGAAGTCATCCAGTTGTTTGACGGTCCAGACAGACCCCAACCTATGACAGTTCACCTTATGATTTTTTGACTTTACAATGGTGCAAAAGCAAACAATGTTTAGTAGAAACAGTACTTCAAATTTTTATCTCTTCTTGGACTAGCAAGTGATACACATAGGATACTCTCAAAATGCTAGACAATTAGCAGGGAACTGCTGCCAGTCTGGCACATGATCACTAGGGTAAATGACAAATACTCTACAGAGCACTATGTTGCTAAGTTATGTGTGGTAAGCTAAGGATATTCAATGATTTTCTGACTTAAGATATTTTCAACTTATGATGGGTTTATCAGATATAATCCCAACCAAGTTGAAAAGCATCCATACATTGCCTTAGCTCCTCAACACAGCAGTTATCTCTGATATTTTTCAGTTCTTACAATCTTGTTTTTGTCCATCTTCCCCCACTAGAATATTTATTGAAAAAAAGGGGGGGGTTCTACTGATTTTATTCCCTATTATCACCTAGTGCTGTAATGTTAGTGCAGGCAGCTCAATAAATACTTACTGAATGAATAAAGGAAAAAAGCTATTTGTCTCTTCAAGGAATTTTCAGACTATTGTAGTTCTTCCAAAACAAAATAATCAAGAATTCATTTTTACAATAACATTTATATGAATCAACATTTTATACATATGGAAATTAATTCTATCAATTAAATGAGTTAGAAGGAAATAGGCTTCATTTAAATACCGATACAAGTACACATTCATTTATGCTCAGATATAATAAATGTTTTTCAACCTCAATAAAATCCTTGAAAGTTTATAGTAGAAATGGAACTGTGAAATCAACATTTTTTAAAATGGCAACACGAACTAAGCTTTTACCTGACAATCTAAAGCAATAGAGAAACTTTGTGATTCCAATGAGCTAGGCAATTAATTCCTCATAAGAAAAAGAGGTAAAGCTAACAAGAAGCATTTGATAATCTATTCCTGGTGCCAGTCCTGCCCCATAGGGAAAAAAAGGCAAACAAAACGTTGAGCAGGGATGACAAACTTTGCTTTTGCTTTTAAAAAGAGGGGAAGGGGAATTAAGTCTCTTACCCTATTCATTTTCATTTACTTTAAAAGTATGTCTTTATAGTTTTAAAAAATGACCTTTCATTCTGATGTCTATACATTTAGTTCCATAAAAAAGGGACTATATGTCTAACATTCTTCAAGGTTTAATTCAGTCGACCCCTTCAGAGTTTTCCTTTGCAACTCGACCAGCTCCTTACCGCCCACTCTAAGGTAGGTGTTCTTATCTTGATCACAGACCTTACTCGGTCCTGATATAATATGATCATCTCCTTATGTGACTGAAAGAATGGAAACCCTGTATGCATATTTTATAATAACCATTCAATAACAGATCCAAACACAAGCTCAAAAAAACAAAAAAAAAAATCAAAAACAGATATCCAGAAATAAAATGACTATTCAACTTATTCAAGTACTCAATTAATAAAGATAGATATTGTTACAAGGGAATTGGACCCAGAGCACTTTACCACGGAGCCACATCCCCAGCCCTTTTTACTTTTTATTTTGAGTCAGGGTCTCACTAAATTGTTTAGAGTCTTGCTTAATTGCTGAGGCTGCCCTTTAACCTGTGATCATCCTGCCTCAGCCTCCGGAGTCAATGGGATTACAGGCGTGTACCACTAAGTCCAGATCAATTAATGGTTATTAAATAACATGATAGGCCCTGAAGCTCTAATGCCAGGATGACCTGTCAAACAATTTTTGTTGATGATTACTTTTTTTTTTTTGTACTGAGGACTGAACCCAGGAGTGCTTACCCTCAGAGTCACAACCCAGTTCTTTTTTAAATATTTTATTTATTTAGAGACAGTGTCTCCATGAGTTGCATAGGGCCTCACTGTTAAGGCTGGCTTTGAATTCATGATCCTCCTGCCTCAGCCTCCCAAGCTGCTGGGATCACAGGTGTGTCCCACTGTGCCCAGTTGTTGTTGATTACTTTTTTAAAATAATAGGAGCACCTGCTCTAAGATC
Organism: Glaucomys volans; assembly: GCA_020662805.1. Classification (NCBI taxonomy): domain Eukaryota; kingdom Metazoa; phylum Chordata; class Mammalia; order Rodentia; family Sciuridae; genus Glaucomys; species Glaucomys volans. The sequence goes on from JAJEJO010000490.1 coordinate 212,024, forward strand.
TACTGATCTACAGCAGTATAAACCTAGGGAAAACAATCTAGAAAAGATAAGAGAAAAAAAGAAAGTGACTAGCAAAAACCATTGGAAATACCTGTATGTTCTTACCGTGTTGGGCGTTCCCATTGTGTTGTTCTTGTTATGTGGTTTAGATACTGGATTCTTCCAGAGGCAGTTCGCCTTTCTTCCCAGCTTAAATAAAAATATTGAAAGATAAGGCATTAATAGGAATTAATGGGAAACCAGGACACAGAACATTTTCACTGTGATCGGAAAGGTTATCTACTATCACAAATCAGGCCAAATGGAAAGATAAAGTCACAGAATAAAGGGTTTTTTCAATTTACTTTAGAACTACACAATACATTTTACGAAATTCTGAGCTCCTAAAATATTTACAGAGGTATGACAAATATTTTTCCATCAGCTAAACTGAGATTTTTCAATGACGTAACACTCAAATTATACTAATTTCTCCATAATTTTGTGTAAAAGACACCACCAAAAATACATTTAACCATAAATTAATCAAGGTCTTGTAGCTAGTAAGCACAAAACCAAGCATTGGAATCCAAGTGGTCTAAAAATAAAAATCACTCTCAATTTTTTAAAGCCAATCGAGTGCCCAGCACAATTTTTAATACTTTAAATAAAATGAGCAAATGCCATAGCTTGGATGTAAAATTTTATGTCAAAAGTTGGATGCAGTGGCGCACGCCTGTAATCCCAGCAGCTGGGGGGCTGAGGCAGGAGGATTGAGAGTTCAAAGCCAACCTCAACAACTTAGCAAGGCACTAAGCAACTCAGCAAGGCCCTGTCTCTAAATAAAATACAACAAAGGGCTGGGGATGTGGCTCAGTGGTTCAGTGCCCCTGGGTTTAATTAAAAAAAAAAAGGTCAAAAATAATTTGAGTTGAAACAAAATCAGTTATATACTTCAAATGGATCCAATTTATTTTATGTAAATTACACCTCTTTAAAGTTAACTAGAAATACTTTGAAAGTTAAAGAAATTTAAAGACAAAATCAGTATCAAAGATACTGAGAGAGTAGCGATAAAGATCAAGAGCTTGGGAATCAAGACTTGGGTTTGTGCTCCAGCTCTGCCACTTACTATGTGACCTTAGTTATTAGACAAGTTATTGTGTGAGCCTCAGTTCTTTTATGCGTAAAATGAAAGAGTGACAATAATAGTGATAACAGAAATGAGAGTAGCTAAAATTAAACACTCTATGTAAGACACTAAGTGCTTCAAGTAAATAATATAATTTAATTTTCTCAATAATTTATAGGGTATGGCCTATTATCAGTCATCTTTCTTAATAAATAAATATAAACTGAAGCCTACAGAAGTTAAATAAATCAAGTAAGGTTATAAAACCAGGAAGCAGAAGAGTAAGGACTAGAACCCAAGTGATCAAATGCCAGAATCAAATGTTCTATACTACCTTCCAAGAAGTTTTGAGAATTAAATGATATGTTTATAAAGTGCTTATAACAGTATTTGACCCATACGTATTCAATAAATGCTACTTTGTCAAAATTACTATTACCCAAATTCTCTTTCCTAACCCTCTAAATAGAGGAATATTTCAAATTCAGTACCTATATGGCCTCTTTGGAATTTAATCAAGCAAAAAAGTTTTTCTTTTAAATAGATAATATGTATAGAAGAATTATATTTAGCAAATTTTCACTTGCTTTCTTGTCAAAACTCCTTTTTAAAAAAATCATATTTAACAGACCTAATTTGTGGCTCATTTTATAAATTTGTTATGCCAAGATCCTTCTAATTTTCCAAGTAGAAGGAAAACCTTCATTATGGAATTGATCAAGAAGATTTCTAAAACATGTAGTAAATATCAACTTTTTTTAGTATTTTAAGGACATTTTGTATATAGTGCGCTAATGATTTCAGTGATATTAACTTACCCATCTGGTAAATCATTATCAAACAAACGACTGCAGTCCACAACTTGTCCTCCTGTGCCTATTCGGTCTCTGGACTGAAGACTTACTATTAAACAACAAAAACATTACTAAGATTCATAGAACTATTACAATCTAAAATATGTACCTTCAGAAGGCATCTGGCTTAGTTTTTTTTTTAACACCTCAGAATAAACTCTTTGATTTGTATTAAAATCTGTCATTTATTTTCCCATAAATTTCTCTTTAGAAGTGATGTTAAAATATTAAGGTTTTCTACAGTTTTTCATGTTCCTGGCGAACAGTCTAATTTAGTGTAATAGGGCAATCCACGGTCACTACTGTACTTAAGAGACATAATACATTAATGATAGACTCGTGTATAAAGAAGTTAGAAAGTTCACATTAATTTGAGTTTAAATTCTTGATAATCTGACCATCATTTAAAAATACACTAAATTTGGCAATATGGCAATCCTTAGACTCCATGAGTTTTAACAATATTCATCATACTACACCAATGCATTGTAATACCATCTCTATAAACTTGAAAACAGGACATAAAAACTGTAGTATGGGCTCTGTCAACTAGCTTATCACTGTAACCTTGCACAAAATACTTACCAACCTAAGGTTGAGACAATGCCAAGTTGAAAGATGAGGAAGTTAGTTTTAAATGATATCACTGAGGTACTTCCTTGCTGCTCTAGTATTCTTTAATTCTATTTTTGGCAACTCTTATAACAGACAGAAGAGATACAGCCAAACTCTACTATACCCTAACTTCTTAAAGAATTCGTAAACACAAATACTAAAAATCGTAAGTGAAAGAAAGCAAAATAAAAATTTTATGTTCACTGTAAATTAAAATTATAAATATATATATTATACATCTACATAAAAATACTAGAAAGTTGTTTTTTTGGGGGGAGTGGTACTAGGGATTGAATATAGCCACACCACTGAGCTAGAGATACAGCCCTTTTTTATTTTTTATTTTGAGACAGTGTCTCACCAAGTTTCCCCAGCTGATCCTCCTGCCTCAGCCTCCCAAGTAGCTAGGATTACAGGTGTGAGCCATCAAAAGTGATATTTTTTAAAGTTAGTGTTCTAGTATACTTTTTCTCCATTACCCAAAAAGATGTTATGCGAGTTTTTGTACACGTATACACACACACACAATCATTTGTAGAGGCCCAATTCCCAAAGAACCGGACTCATTCTGTTTTAGAATGACAGAACTAAAAGACCATGTGTGAGTCACATAAGACCTTTTAATAAAATGTACACAACACACACACACACACACACACACAGAGTAAAACATTTGATGCCTGCCTATAATTCCATCAATGTGAGGCTGAGACAGGAAGATTCCGAGATCAAGATCTGCTGGGGCAACTTAATGAGACCCAATCTCAAAATAAAAAGGTCTGGGGATGTAGCCAAGTAGTACAGCACTCCTGGGTTTGATCCCCAGTACTGGGGGGAAAAAAGTAAAACATTTATTTCTAATGTAAAACAAAATATCCTATTTGTATAAATGTAAATTTACACCTAGTAAAACTATTCTGTTACTTCTAGATAATAGTTGGCAAGCATTACCTAACATCAAATCAAATACAGTAGAAGCAATTACATGTAAAAGGCTTGTTGTATACCATGATTTTTTTTTTGACATGTTTTTTATCTCTTTTTCAATCAAAGAATGGCAGGAATTGTCAATAATTCTGTAATGCAAATAATTCCCTGGGATAAACCCAAAAGAGCTTTGCTATGTGGCTACTCTGGCAGTTCCCCAACTATGAAACTAATTCATTGCCTTGTAAAATGAAGTCTTCCAAATACTTTCAGGAACTAAAACCTTTCTGACAGACTCATAATAAAAATCAGTTTATTCTAATTTCTGCTCTATCAAGAAGTATAAGATTCCAATTGTATTTTTCTTGTTCTAATTAAAGAAGCTTCAAAAGTGCCTTCCTCAAGTGTGCTAATAACACTGTGCATCTTCATCAAATCTCAGTACACCAATTCTTAAGAAAAGTGTCAGAAAATTTTATATGAAGCCTTTTCCTCTAGGTCAATTCAAAATAGCCTATCAGCTCATTTCTAATTGAGTGCCTTATAAGTAAGGAAACAATTTCACCCTTATTTCCAGTTAGTGTGATACCACTATTGCTCATTGGGTTTTTTTTTTAATTAGCACAATTTTCAAAACTGTAAAGCATTCAACATTAGATTTTAAAGTTCAATATTCTCTTCTTACTCAAAAACTAGTTCAAGAATTTTCAGAAAACTTTAATAACCATTTACAGGGGTTATTAGAGCACTACCTCAGTGCTCTACCATATTTGAGTACTTTGAAAGAATTCCTGCCTAAAAGATCAATAGTTCTATATAACACTAAAAACTGCAGATTTTTCTTATATTAAGATTTTTAAAAATTAAGTTAACCTGCATCCTGGATACACTGTTTGTACCATTTTGCATACCTCATCTTTAATTAATGCCAATACAGTGAAGTTGTAATTATTATATTTTGAATTAGAATGTATTTAGTCTATGTCAGTTTGAATGAGGTCAAAATTCACATAAATTAAATTTCACACTTACCTACTATCTGTCCTCTAACTGTATCATTGTCATTTGGCCCAAGTTTGCATAGATCCAACCTCTGATCTATTTCAGATCAACAAGAAAAAATTTCACTTAGCTGATATCAGAAATTCTAACTTCTATTAAGTGACAGTAAATTTACATAATCCATTGAAATCAGATCATGTAAATAATTATTTTAATTATAAACAAATGTCTAAAATTCTCTTAACTGTATATAAAATTAGTATAAATATCTCAACAGACTTCCAAAATCATGCAACACTGGTGTATTACACTGACAACAGGCAGTTATTTTCTTTCCAAAGCTTTCAGACCACTTCAGTCTTTCTTAGTCATGGCTTACATCTTAACAGCTGCTGGTCTTAAACAACTGAGCCTTGGTTTTCTCACACATAATAAAACTTACTTTAGATTTTTTTAAGGATTAAATAAGATAATTACAAATTCCAGCACAGTATCTGACACTTAAATGCTCAATAAATGTTAGTTGCCATTATCATTATTTTTTATGCAACCATTCCAAATGACATATGCACATAATAAATATTAATAAGAAGCCAAGGGAAAAAGTAAGATCTGGGTTTAATTCTGCCACTAATCACTTAGGAGCAACTCATCTATTCTCCCAGATGCCTCATTTGTTAAATAAATATAACTTTGACCTCTAAGTTACCATAAGGAACAATGTCACCCATAGGCACGTTGGTTTTACTTCAATTATAGCACATATAGCTGAATTATTCTGAAACTTGCTTCTTAAATAATTGGTAAAAGGAGGAGATCAAATCTTAGACTTTGTGTTCAATCTGGTAGAACACAAAGGTTGGTTGTGTTGATAATATTACTCAACATCAAAAAGCTCAAATAAGTTAATGCCATTAAACATTTACAAGCAGCAGAAAGAAAATTCTGTGCCCCCAGACTACAGCCCCTGGCTATCCAAACAAAAACATAAATGTTTTTCCTCTGCAAAATAAATGGATGCTACTGGGTTGGCCATATAGTGAATGCCTACAGGGCATTTTCCTCTTCTCCTATTCATTTCTTCCAATGTGGCATTCTCCCTTTGTCAGAGGCTTTTATCCTTACTTCTCAGACAAGATCCATGCCTTTTTCATCTTTATATCACCAAGGTTCAATGATCATTGTGTAACCTGAACTAGGGATAATGTCAGACATTTGATCTGTAAGTTTTAAGTTTGCTGCTGGATTGGGAAATAAAGTTTGTTTTTACATGTATACCTTTTCTAACCCCAACCTCTCTCTCCTGTTGGTCATCACCCTGTGAACCCAGAAATCTAAGAATTTCTCAGATTCCTTCAAATTCCTCTGATTCAATTTCTAGTCCAATTTTCTCCCTTTTTCTTAACAGGTGAATATTAGTGTATCTGGGCTGTGGTTTTGCACTCCATTAAAAGGGATCATCTCTTAATATATATAGCATTCAATGTTAAATTTACTCTTTTTTATTTAAGTTTCTAAGCTAAATTTTATGAGTTTATTAGCACAGGCATCTGGGCTAAAATCTCATAATAATAACCAACAATATTTTTTGTATATTGTATAAAAAAGAATTTTGTAGAAACAACAGCAAAAAAAAAAATCTGTTGAAAAAGATATTTCCATCTATGTCCCAATGGAAAGACATACCAAAAGGATGCTTTGTCAACTGCATGAATTACATCTGTTTAAGTCAATCTGTCCATCTGTTCTAACTTCTAACATCTTGATCTTGGTATACCTCCTAAAGGCCAGTGATAAACTGAGCCTAGTCTATAGTTAACTAGTTAATACAACTATCTTAAACTCAAAATAATATCATATATTTAACTTTTAATGTTGCTCAGTTTTATATGTATTATCTACTCATTATTCTCCTTAACTGCCACCTTAAACACTCCAATCACATAAATAAAAACTCACTTTTATATTTTTATGTGAGTTTCATAAAAACTCACAGATCCACCAAAACCAGAAAAAGTTGCTAAGAAATTTAAAAAGGCATATATATTTTTAACACCTTTCTTTTCACCCTTCTGAAGTCCACAAAATAAAAACAGACCAGGAATTATCACCAATCTTTCAGCCATAGAGAAGCTAAGTTTCTGAACCCCTATAACAAATATAATAAAATCATTATAACAATTAAAATAACATAATACAATAATAACATTATATTTTTTTTATTTCAAAAAGCACGAGTGTCTACTCACAACCAGTGTCTTTGAGGCGGTTGATAGCATTGGAAAGAAGACGAACACAACCAAGAAATCCAGCACCTTGTTTTTTATGGATCTTCTTATGATTCCATACACTGATTGTAACCGAATCAGACTTTCCAATATACCTAAAAAACAAAATGGCTACATGGGTACCCTGGTAGTTGCAAGTGTTATAAAAATTTTACTTTGTCCTTTTTATATTCTAAAGTTACACATATATTTCAAAGTACGGCTAGGTCATGCAAAATATGTTTTAATTTCAATCTCCAGGACTGAATTTAAATTCTTAAAAATCTTTAAATATATAGAAATAATTTTTAATAGATCCTTATCATATCTGCCACTCTCACGGTGGGCAACAATGTTTATCAGTTAAAAAAAAAAGGCTTTAGCAGCTAGTGTCTAATAACAATAAAGGAGTTTATAATGATTACTTCTAAGAACAAAAATCCTAAAAGAATTTTTTTCAGACACACTTAAAATATATTTCAATCACATGACCTACTACCTCACAGAGAACTTAGTTCACTTTCAGGGACATTGTCAAGGCTGACAGACCAAAAATCTGACCTACCTGTTATATTTTTAAATGCTGTAGAACAAAAGCTGTTTGTAACGCTTTTCCCCTGCTTCTTTCCTGTATGCAGGCCTTGAGCGAGCAGGACTCTTGTAGATTTCACTTCACTGCCTGCAGACAAGCAGAGCAGGGAAAAGCGTTACTGCACTTGTCTATGCATATGTCTGAAATTATGTGAAAGCTCCACCATAGCCAATTGTTAACATGGAATCAACCCATGCAAAAACATATAACATATAATTATATCAGTAGAACCTAACTCCATTTCAAGACTATAAGATGTCAAATTTTTGGTCCAGCAACCTTGATCTTAAAAGTTTCATTCAGTAAAACAAAACAACAACAAAAAAATTTTACTTACTATATAAGAAAGTCTAAACCACTTAAATGAGGGCTAATACTTTTAAATAAGAAACATGCAAGGCATACTTGAGTCCCTGAATCCAGCTATGCCTAAAGAATGTCCACTCAGGACTCTAATTATGCAAACCAATACATTTCTTTTCTAAAAATGAAGTCAGGTTGAATTTGGCCTCCGATGCTTAAAAATGAAGATATGAACTAAAATATCAATCAAGATGCACACACCAATCTTCCAACACACCTATCATATATATCTTGGTATGCATCTACCGCATGCTATGTCAAAATTCCAGAACCAGGATCAAGCATTAAACAAATAAATCACTTCAAACCAAACATTTTTTTAAATGCACATTAAATCAGTTTCCCAACTAGATGGCCTGAACTGTACATGTGCTAAAATACTGATTCTTAAGTCTCAGAAATTCCATCTGTTCTTAGTTCAGAGTACCATTTTTTTTAAGTTTTGAGTTTGTTTTTTTTTTAATTACAGCATTATACATAGTAGTTGGGTTCATTTTGAGAAAATCATACATGCAAGGAGTTTGATTTCAATACTTATTTCCCCCTACCCTGGCTTTTCTTCCCCTTCTCCCTCCCCCTATTCTCCTTCCTCTGCTCTGCTGGTCTTCCTTTAGCTCCTTATTTATTTTTGATTGGTACTTTCAAAATATGCATAAAGGCAAAATGCCCTTTGTTACCTTAATATATGCATGTGACATGATTTTGTTAATTCCCTTTCTCTTCCTCCCCCCGCAATCTCTACCTTCTACTCCACTGATCTTCCCTATACATTTACGATATCCAATCCCCCCTGCCAACCACCTTCTTTCCCTTACTTTGCTCCAGTTTCTACATATAGGAGAATACATTCCACCCTTGATTTTCTGAGTCAGGCTTTACTCACTTAGCATAATGTTCTCCATTTCCACTTCCACTCATTTGCTGGCAAATGCCATCATTTCATTCTTCTTTATGGCTGAGTAAAACTACACTTTATACATATATAAAATATTTATATGTATGTGTATATATACACACGCACGTACGCACACACATTTTCTTGATCTATTCATCCACTGATAGGCATATGGGCTGATTCCATAATTTGGCTACTGTAGATTGTGTTGCTGTAAACACTGAAGTGGCTGTATCACTGTAATATGCTAACTTTAGTTCTTTTGGATAAATACAAAGAAGGAGGATAGCTGGGTCATATGGTGGTTCCATTCCTAGTTTTTTGAGGAATCTCCACACTGTTTTCCAGAGTGGTTGTACTAATTTGCAGTTCCACCAACAATATATTAGTGTATCTTTTTCACCACATCCTGGCAAGCATATATTATTATATGTGTTCTTGATATTTGCCATTCTGAGTGGAATAAGATGAAATCTTAGTGCTGTTTTGATTTGCATTCCCCTGACTGCTAGAGATGTTGAACATCTTTTCACATATTTGCTGGCCATTTGTGCTTCTTCTTTTGAGAAATATGTTTGGTTTTTTTTCCCACATACCACCATACTTTTTATATATACCATGATGTGAAAAGGTTGGAAAGCTCTACATTAAGCTGTAACATATATTTGGTAATTACAGACATCTGGAAAATAATCAAACTGTGAATTACTAAAAATTATTAGTTGTACTGTATTGTTTAAGTGTGCCCATTGCAAACATTCTGTCCAAATATCCTGAGCCAGAAATTAATCAGAAATATTATCATTTTTTACACTTAGCAAAGTATCTGTACTCAATTTAAGGAAACTTCATTTAATAGAACACACAGAACAAAGAAGTCAATTGTTTTATATCCAAAAGTTAAACAGAGGGCGCTATTTTCTACTAAAACGTCATTAAAAAAATATGATTTACATATAAGCCTCAGGACATTCTATCATGAGGGATACTAATATATGAAAACATAACATTATCATATAGACCAAAATATGATACATGCATTAAAGACTTTTGGCTAAAATATAATTATTAGACTTTGTAGACTTGGCCAACTTAAGGCAAAGATTTTGCAAAATGATTCTAAGTATTTCCCTGATCTTTTCCCTTCCAATGTGTATGTATCCTGGAAATAAGCAAGGGAGAAGTCCTACATAGTCAGTAAATATTAACTATAAAATGAAGTCTAAGGCTAGGGATATGGCTCAGTGGTGAGGTCCTTATCTGATGTGTGAGGACTTGAGTTCAATCACCAGCACAAGAAAAAAAAAAAAAGGAATGTAGGAAATACATGAAAAGAGACTCAATACTGCAATCACTCACAGTGGCACACACTTGTAATCCCAGCAACTCGGGAGGCTGAGGCAGGAGGATCCCAAGTTCAAGGATAGCCTCAGCAACTTATTAAGGCCCTAAACAACTCTGCAAGACCCTGTCTCAAAAAAAAAAAAATGAGGGCTGGTGATGTACGGACGTAGCTCAGTGGTAAAGGACCCTTGGATTCAGTCTCCATGACCCCCCCCCCAAAAAAAAAGTTGCTCAACACTGTTAGCTAAAACCACAATGAGGTATCAATTCATACCCACTAGGATGGCTATAATTAAAAAATTGTAATTATAAATAAAGAAAAATTAAGCATTAGCAACAGAGAAAGAGGGAAAATGCCCTGAAATCTTTCATATGAAAAACAATAATCAGCCGGGCGAGGTGGCGCACGCCTGTAATCCCAGCACTTGGGAGGCTGAGGCAGGAGGATTGTGAGTTCAAAGCCAGCCTCAGCAAATTAGCGAGGCCCTAAGCAACTCAGTGAGATCCTGTCTCTAAATAAAATACAAAATAGGGCTGGGGATGTGGCTCAGTGGTGGAGTGCCCCTGGGTTCAATCCCCAGTACCAATTAAAAAAAAAAAAAAAAAAAAAAACAATAATCATGAAAGACCAAAATTAGGATGCCAATAGCAATATTCTAAACCTACACCATCCAAAACCCACACCATTTCAGCCACATGGGATAACTGAATATTTTAAATGTGGTTAGACCAAATTCAAGTGAGTTGTTAAGTGCAAACCTCTGATTTCAGACAATGTATGATAAAATCTCTCAATATTTTATATTGAGTGTATGTCAAAATGTCAATATTTTAGACACTGAATTAAATAATGTTTAATTTCATCTGCTTTTTTTTAATGTTGTTACTAGAAAATATAAAATTACAGATGAACTCCCATTGGTGGCTCACATATTTCTATTGATGCTAATCTAGACCTCAAAGATAATGGAGCAATGTATTCAAAATCTGGAACAAAAGTAATGTCTGACCTTACAGTCTATACCCAAACTATCAAGTGAGAAGGTGAATGAAATATATTATTAGATCAGATTCCAAAAAAATTTTTCCATCCTTGTACCTTTTCTCAAAATGACAATGAAAGACAAACTTTACCAAAAGAGGAAGTCAATGGAGTTAGAAGAAACAAAGGCAATTTCTGACATAATGATAAAGACAAGTCCCAGGAGAATTGCACAGCAATTCTTAGAAAACTACCAAGCCAGATTGGAGTAAAAGGACAGAGGCCCTGGAAAAATGTCTCAGGAAGAAAAAGCTAATGTAATGACTGAATGTATGGAGAGGATGTTTAATTTGGAAATTAATTAATGAGACAGAAAACAACACAAATGACAGAGATAACTATTAACTTCAGAAACACACGTGGTCAAGACAGGAAAATTCTTCTACACCATGTGATCCAGCTCAGAATATTTACATAATCATAATCATGGAATCACCAGAATAATGGTTTAACCACAAAGGTTCATATAACTATACTACATGGCTAAGAGAAAGGAAAGGGTAAGTGAATATTGTTATGGGTATAGGATGAGGGGTATGAGTATTAAAAGCTGAATCATCTTCTCAGGTAGGAAATTTAAAAATATCTAAAACCAGAAACAAAAAAATAATGGAAATAGAAGAAAGTAACAGAATAAACATCCAAACTTATTAAAGCAGTTACCTTGAGAATGAGAATCAGGAAAGAGAATGGGAGAGGGAATAAATACCATTTTCCATTAAAAACCTTATGGTACCATTTGCCTTTTTTAAAAGTTACATATGTTTAAAATATAATTTAAAGAAAGAAGCCAACCACAGAAACAATTTTGATTCCTAGTTCTAAACTTATACTTGGCCTAGAGTGAATTAATACCTTTATTTCACTGAAAATGGAAGGGGGTGCTCTATACTGTGAGCCAGTTTTACTTTTTTTGTTGGCACTACGGATTAAACCCAGGGGTGCTTTACCAGTGAGCTATATTCACAGTCCTTTTTATTTATTTACTAAGGTTCTCACTAGGATGCTCAACATCTCACTAAATTACTGGGGCTGGCCTCAAATTTGCAATGCTCCTACCTCAGTATCCCTAGTAGGCAGTGTTATAGGTCACCATGCCTGGCCACCTTTTTGCTTTGTAGGTTTTTAGGGGTACTACATCTTTCAAAACCAGATTAATGGGTAAAACCACCTTTCCACTAGGTTTTGTACCTTTTCTGTGAACACCAAATTATACCATATCTAACTCAGATCATTTTCTATGATTCTTTTCAGACACTATATCAAAGTAATATTAATTATATATTTTATTTCAAATTAATCATTTAAACCTACAGGTCATAATGCTGATTCCACTTTGGATCGAGTGTATTCTTCACAGTATCTGTAGAATGACATTGCCCAGATCCATCAACCACCACTTTAGCAAATGGATCAGGAAGGCCTGTGAAGAAAGAGGACGATTAGTGCTATAAAGAATATTTTACCATGTGAGACAGAGATTAATTACATAAAGATTACTATTTTCTACAAAACAAATGTTTTTAAAAAGTTTTACATTCAGCTGTAAATGTAAGTGGCCTACTTTAAGTCAAATATAAAGTCACTTCCACATCAAATACCAAAACTATATTTTTTTCTTGTTTTTGACTCAAAACCTTCTCAGTTAAAGTACCAAAGTATAGAGATTACCTCATAATGTGGAAGTTTTTAAGAATGTTACCAGCTCTTTGACCTCAGGAAGGTGAATACCTAAACATACATGGCTCACTCTTTTCAAACGGCTCCCTTAGTAGCTCATTTAAAGAACTTATTAACTATAGATTCTCCACACAAGAACATGGGCTACAGATAATCAAATTAACCAATAAATTTTATTGGATAACTAACCATGAGCAGTGACAGATTGAACAAAAAGGGTAAAAATCTGCCATAAAAGAGCTTACTGTCATAGTGGAGAGATACAACAACCATATCTGGAAGGGAAAATTGATAACAATAATAACCCTATGGGGTAGATACTCTTATTATCCCTATTTTACTGATAAAGAAACTGAAGCACAAAGGGATTAATTAACTAGCTCAAGATTACACAGTAGTAAGTGGCAGAATCAGAGTCTGAAGTTTAGATTCTAAACCCATGCTCATGCAGGCTGGCTCCCAAATTCTCGCTCTCAGCCACTATACTTCCATTCACTTTGGTTCAACAGGAAGTAAAATAAGTAAGAGTTCAGGAAATCAGGAGAACAGTTCAAATTTAAATAGTATATAAAGGGTGATGGGGATTTATTAGTTAAATAGTAAATTAAGAATGCCAAGGAGGATATAACAATATTTGAAGGGCTTAGAAGAGTCTAACCAAGGTGTTTGTGCTAAGGTATAAAAGTAAATATCGCAGGAGAGATAAGACTGAACTACTAAGAGAGGTTTAAAAGTCAGAAAATAGGTTAGGAATGATTCAGCTTGTCAGCAAGCCTACAAGTTCTTGAGCATGGTTGGAAATACAGTCATATTTTTCTGTTAGTGGTATTCAGGGTAGACTACGGAAAGGAGAGATCACAGGCAGAGATTCCTGTGAAGTTGTTATATAATCTTACAGCTGGATGAGAATCCTGGAATTAGGGAAGTCACATGAAAAAAAGAAAGGAAATGACCATTAAAAGACCTACTCTATTAAGAAGAAACTAGTGTCAAAGATGTCACTACACGCTTTTTCGGCTCAAAGCAATAAAAAAAACCGTGGTCCTTTTGACAAAATTTAAAAAATCAGGAGGAGGAACTAAAAGCATTTAAGAGACAAAAATGACAATTCAAAATTAGATGTTAGATACAGTGAGAGAAGACTTCGTGAAAAAGGCTGAAAACACTAGAACAAAATGTTGATAGGTATTCATGACTGGAAAAATTTTGCATCTCAAGATATACAGTAATTTTTTTAAGTCAACATCTCATTTTTCAAGATTCACAGACAGAGAGAAAATCACTTATCCAAAGCTGGGCGCAATGGTGCACACCTGTAATCTCAATAGTTTGGGAGGCTGAGGCAAGAGGATCAAAAGTTCAAAGCCAGCCTCAGCAACTCAGAGAGGCACTTTAGCAACTCAGTGAGACCCTATCTCTAAATAAAATATAAAAAAGGGCTGGGGATGTGGCTCAGTGGTTAAGCAACCCTGCGTTCAATCCTCAATACCCAAAAAAAGAAAAAATTACTTATCTAGTTCCCAACTCTATGATTCTATGATCTGTCACCTCCAAATTAATAAAAAGGGAAAACCAAACTTCATACTTAAAGTTTTAAAGAAACTTAAGTTAGGATACCAGATCTATTTAATTAAATTCCTTTTAAAGTTTAATGCTATTCATATTACTTCAGTAATAACTAACCATTTGTAAAAATGTTTCATGGAAGAGTATTTTTTACCTCTTCCTTCAATAATAGCATTTTCTGGGAAGAATCTAGTCTAATTTGTTCTCTTGATTCTACTATCTTAAGTAAACATATAAATGTATGCATGTATGGAAGCAAAAGCAAACAAAAAACACATTTCTGGCTTTTCCTTTGGGTGTTATTTAATTAGTTAAAGAATTAAGGATTACGAGAAATAACTATTTCCACACAAACCTCTGGGTGTGGCATCTAGATCCTTAATAAAATAGGAAAATCTGAGTGCCTGGCACCTAGGCTTTTCTTTTGTTAAGTGACACAACAAACCAAAATATAAGCTCCACACACACAAAAAAAAAAAAGAAAAGAAAAGAAAGAAAAGAAAAGAAAAGGAAAGGAAAGGAAAGGAAAGGAAAGGAAAGGAAAGGAAAGGAAAGGAAAGGAAAGGAAAGGAAAGGAAAGGAAAGGAAAGGAAAATACCTGGGTTTCAAACTGATCATGTTATTCTACAAAAATTTAACTTGAGAGTTGTTACTTTAATGTGGTCAAAAGTGATCAAGTTTTCTGACACCAGTGAGACCTCTAGTGGTAAATATAAAGTGGCTAAAGTGTTTACTGTATTTTTTAAATTTCTCAGTTCTCCCCATAATTTTCAAGTCAAATAGAATAGATAAGCTCCAGAACCTCCTTATTGCACATATGTACTCAGTGAATGGAGAGAATAACGAAATAAATACTTTAACTTAAAATTGAGTTGCTTTCCAAAGGAAACAAAACTTTATTTTTGAATGGATAAAGACAAAAAGAAAACATTTAACCAACACGGTTCTGAGCGACTTTGATTTGGCCTCTATACATTGTCTTACACAAAAATCTTTTTTAAATGTTGCATTAAAGAGAAAAAAACAGCCAGGCACAACGGCATACGCCTGTAATGCCAGCAGATTGGGAGGCTGAGGCAGGAGGATCGTGACATCAGAGCCAACCTAAGCAACTTAGCAAGGCCCTAAGCAGCTCAGCAAGACCGTCTCTAAAGAAAATATAAAAAAGGGCTGGGGACGTGGCTCAGTTGGTTAAGTGCCTCTGGGTTCAATCCCTGGTACCAAAAAAGAGAGGGAGAAGGAGAAAAAAAAAAATGATACTATCTTTAAAGAAAACACAGATAATGGATATATGAATAGATATGTAATAAAAGTAATAATAGTAGAATTTACATGTTTCCTCACGGTTGCAAACGTTCCTGCTGAAATTTTGGGAGAAGGAGGAAATATATTTTTCCTTCTTCTGCCATTCCCCAGAGTTCAATCCCTGGTACCAAAAAAATATAAAATATATCAAGACCTTTTTTTTTTTTTTTTAACACTCAAAACACCTGAAAATTGCATCATACCAAATTTGTGCACACAGCATGTTTTTCCTGGGTGGTAAGACCTGAATTTTAAAATCTAATGAATCATCTGTTTCTAATTTCAAATATTTTACATATAAAATGTTGTTGACTAAGAAGTTTTTACTAAAAATTGTGTTGTTTTTACTCAATTTAAAACTATTGTAAAGCATGAAATTACAAGGGTAAGATTTTTAACACACAAAGGCTACTTCCCAATTCTCTCTCACAAAACTTAATCCTAAAGAAAGCCACAAAAAATTTTACAACCCCTTATTTCCCATATTCATAGTGTATTCACTATACAGCTGCTTTGGAATTTGAGACATAAGTATATCTACACTCAAACGTGACAGAGATTTCTTTCCTACAACTCTGTAAATTCTAAGAAGGCTCAATAACTTCTCCTAACTCCCAATAAATCCTGAATACATAGATAAAATTTCCTATAAAATGTTTAAAAAGTCTTTACAAAATATTTTAAGTATTTTTTAAAAATCTAGTAGTATGTACAACTTTCACATGTATTACACACATCTACATACACACGTTCATATAAATATGTATGAGGCTGATTAAAGGAAAGGGGTTAAGCTAAAAAGCACAAAATCCCCTAGAAAAACCTGAATGGCTCTGAACCAAAGCATTCATAAAATAACACTGAGTATTCTGAATAGAGAAATTCCTAAACCAGACAATTCTGAAAGTTATCCAAAAAAATTTACACAGGGTATGCAAAATTTATATTTAAAGTTAATTTACTTACGGAAAAAATCCTTTTTCACCAAGTTTTTTGCACAGAGTACTGTAAAAGAAACAAAAAAAAATACATGGGAAAAATTAAAATAAAATGGTAAGATTGCACTGTTTCATTTTAAAACACTGAAAACAACAGTGGATAATTAAACCCTTACAGCAGTGCCTGTAGGAAATATGATCATAAACTTTCATTAAAGACTAACAAACAAAAGACAGCTGAACAGCAATGATTGCAACTTAAGCAATGATTACCAATAACAGCTGAGGGCAAGAAATGTGTAAATCTGATAATCTAATCAGGACCCAATTCCTATCTTCCATCAAGATCTATTCTTAGAGAAACCCATGGGCAATGGGAAAAATAATTCTAAGGACAAGATAAGTAAATTCAGGTTGCCAAGTCTATTTTAAGGATGAAATAATTTTACACTTAAAAGGATCATGCACAAGACAAGTGTAAGGTTTTAAAAATAACACTGTTACTACCAAAATGCCATAGAAACTTTATAGGAAAAATAAATTATCATCCCCTAAATCATCAGCTCAATGACATGATGGGTCCACTGTATCTTTAAAAATTTAGTTAATATATTAAAGCTAGAGATAACAAATCTGAGTTTTCTTGCATGAAAGTATTACATGGATGTATGTGAATATACTAAAAATCATTGAATTGCAAACTTTAAAAGGATAAATTTAACAATATATAAATTATATTTCAATTTAAAAATTACTAGTTATATATATAGTCGTAAACTTACACTTCTTTAAATCAAACTTGATTAGTGAAAAGATCCATTTTCATATATTCTTAATTAAATCTATATTTATGTATGTAATGTTTGGCTAATTTGTACTCACTTCTATTTCCAGTTTTGGTGGTCTGTTTAATAATTATAATTATTGGAAGTTTAGAGTATAAAACTCATTTGACAAAAGAAACTTGGGAAAAAGTCTAAATATAGGTAATCACTTTAGAAATAGAAATAGAAATTATTTTGAAAACAGACACTATCAGTAAAAAAATGAAATAGTAATTAAGCACAATGATTTACTTGTCAGAATCTCTCAGACATGTCTTTAAAAAGTTTTGTTTTTAAAAACATAAAAACTCATGGAAACCAGGGCCGTTACTAAGAAATATCAAATTACAAACTGGATTCAAAAGAACCTCTCCCCAAACTTTTATCATCATATAAATTGAACAGAATACTCAAGATCAATACTTATACAACACACATACAAACCTAAAATTATAATCCTTGGTATTAATGAGGTAATGATGATTTTTTAGGCCACCACCCATCCTATAATTCATTAAGTGAAACCATTTTAAATCCTATTTTAGAGAATTAAAAAAATGAGAATTTCTCTAACTTCTTGTCACAAACGTCTTATTTTCATACTCATCTTTTTTTTCTTTTTCCTTTCACTTACAATGTCCACTCTCCTGTCTTTGGAGCTCACATATAATCTACCATGTTCTCAGGGACCTTGAGTGCCATCTTACACATCTACCTTGTCTCCACCTTGTCAGCATTTAAACATACTCAAGTCTTAAGTAAGTTTCCCTCTAGCAACCTGTTTCCTTTCTAATGACACTTCTTCAAAAGAATTGTCTATGGGCTAGAATCATGGCTCAGGGGTACAGCACTTGCCTACCATGTGTGAAGCACTGGGTTCTATTTCAGCAACGCATATAAATAAATAAAATAAAGTCCATTGACAACTAAAAAAAAAAAAAGAATTGTCTACACTTTGACTCTGCTTCTTTTTTTTTGTTTTTTTGTTTTTTTGGAACCAGGGATTGAACTCAGGGGCACTTGACCACTGAGCCACATCCCCAGCCCTATTTTGTATTTTATTTAGAGACAGGGTCTCACTGAGTTGCTGAGGGCCTCGCTAAGTTGCTGAGGCTGGCTTTGAACTCACGATCCTCCTGCCTCAGCCTCCCATT
>JAJEJO010000490.1:240038-284842 GCA_020662805.1 Glaucomys volans
AAATAAATAAATAAATAAATAAATAAATAAATAAATAAATAAATAAATAAGATAAAGGTATTGTACCCATCTACAAATAAAAAATAAAAATTAAAAATTAAAAAGGATAACATGAGATCACACATATCCCTTTTTCCTAGTATACTTTATAACTTTTACCTATTTTTAGTTCATAAACCTTTCCTCCACATCTGGAAAATCCAAAAGAGTAATGTTATATTTTTAGCAAATTCTTGGAGGAGAGGGGGGTGCTGAGGATTGAACCCAGGAATGGTCTACCACTAAGCCACATCATCAGCCCCTTTGTCTCACTAAATTGCCCAGGCTGGCCTTAAACTTTCAATCCTCCTGAGTGACTGGTTTTTGTTTTTGTTTTTGTTTTTGTTTTGTTTGGTACTGGGGATTGAACCCAGGGATACTTAACTACTGAGTCACATCCCCAGTCTTTTTTATTTTTTGAGACAGGGTCTTGCTAAGTTGCTTAGGACCTTGCTAAGTTGCTTGAGGCTGGCTTTGAACTTTCGATCCTCCTGCCTCAGCCTCCCAAGCCACTGGGATTATAAGCATGTGCCACCACATACAGCGGTTAAATTGTTCTTACCAGGTATTTTGGTCATAGCACACAAACTGATTAACACATGTCTTCATATACAAATGACTACTAAACCCTAGCCTGACCACCTAGCCCACTGATGACAATGCAAATCTGACTAGGTGACATAATCCTAACTCAGACATATCACATACAATATAGAGACAGCTAGATGTCATAATTTCATATCTCATGTATAGTATAAACCATCTCCAGTCAGTTCTGTGCTTACCAACAAAAAATCCAGATATCACCTGCCAATCAAGAACACTCATCGATATGGATAGCTTTTCTCATGTGAAACAAAGACAGTTTACAGTCTTCTGGCATAAAGGATTTATCCCATTTCTCCATCCCTGAGTAGCTGCTTAGACTCTATGATTTAGGTTCCCTGCTTGGCAACGAAGTTTTTGTTTTGTTTGTTTGGGGAGGATTTGTTTGTTTTTGGTACCAGGAACTGAACCCTGGGGAACTTAACCACTGAGCCACATCCCCAGCCCTTTTTATTTTGAGACAGGGTCTCACTAAGTTAATGCTTAGGGATTCACTAAATTGCTGAGGCTGGCCTGAAACTTGGACTCCTCCTGCTTCAGCCTCCCAAACTGCTGGGATTAAGGAGTGTGCCAACCACATCCACCCTGGCAATAAAGTTTTTTCATTGAGTGCACAATCCTTAGCCCCTAATGGCCTTTGTTCTTTAACAGTTTTGGAGGTCTCGAAAATAAATTATATGATTAATCACCCAGTAGAGTCAACAGACTACCAACCTTGAGAACTACAGTAGGACTCTGTTCTAGTTGATTTGCTAGATTGGAGCTTGCTCTGTTGACACTATCATCAAATTAAATGTTCTACACAAGACATATATTTAGAGATCCTAGATGTAAAGTGTACACAAAACCAAATTACAACAACTCTAAATACTTTTGTTTCTTGCATATATTGGCATCCTAACTCACTGTTGGATCAGATACCCATGCTCTTTGGGCTAAAGATTCTAAAAACAGACCAAATATATAATGCTAATAAGAATTCAAGTTGAGCCAGATACAGTGATATACACCTATAATTCCAGCAACTGGGGAGGCTGAGGCAGGAGGATTGCCAGTTCAAAGCCAACCTCAGCAACAGCATAAGCAAACTCAGTGAGACCCTGTCTCTAAATAAAATACAAAATAGGGCTGGAGATGTGGCTAAGTGGTCAAGTGCCCCTGAATTCAATTCCTAGTCCCCCCACCCAAAAAAGAGAGTTCAAATTGATTCTTCAGCTTTATCCCTACCAAAATTCCCCGCTTTGTCAACTCTGGTTTAATATTGTTGCATATGGTTTAATCTAAAAAATGACAAAGACACTCCTCATGCAAGACATAGTGTAACCACTGCACATGCAGGCACTGAACTAGGTTCACCACTTAACGAACATGAGTGAATACCTATTTTTCTGTTAAATGATCAGAGAATTTATTTCACTGAAAGAGTTAAATGGAAACTCTATAACATCCTCTTAACACCGAAACCCTACTATTGATATTATCTCTAAAGTTTCAGAGAACCCTAATTTTCCGAGCCTAAATTTTGTCAGTAGCATTAATGGCTATACCATAATTCCAAACCTGATATACTCAGTATTATGCCCAGAAAGTACGCTAACTTTCCTCACTGGAAAGGACCACACTTAAGAGCACCATTTCAGGTCCTCCTCTCAATAGCTACAACAGCCAAGCTTCAAGGTGCTAATACATGGGTTTATGTAAAAACAAGCTAGCAGTCTGGAATTGTGGATTTCTATGCCCTTGAATGGTCTTCTTAAAAACTGAGTCTAATCAAAAGGCTTTTCAAAGCAAATGACTTCAAGAATCACAGAACTTGCCCCATAACCCCAGATCAAGTTAAAGACAGATAAAAACAACTCCTATACAACATGTTAGAAAACAGAATCCTCTGTGCTTTTTTTTTTTTTTTAAATGATTGTTACAGTATTATTCTGGTAAGTTAATTCAAATAAGAAGTAACCATTGTTTTCTCTTAACACAGAGGTACTGAGCTTAATTCATTTAATTCCTGATTAGCCTGCACACTGGCAACTAACTACATCCCATAATTTCATGACAGGCACATTCAATTAAGACACATACACAGGCCACTGCTTATCTGGTCAACAAATAGATATGTATCACCAGCCTATCTAAACATGCAGAGATTTTGATTTCCAAACAGGGAACAGAGACATTTTGTGGTTGTTCAGTTTTAAAAGACCTACTCCATTTCTCTCTCCCAGAACTACTCTGTTAGACCAGATTCCCTGATGGGCAATAAAACTTCTTTATTCAGTGCTCAATTTTTGTTCTCTAATAGTCTTTTCTTTTCAGTAACTGCTTCTAAAGTTTTCCCCATTATTAAATTCTAACTTATCTTTCCTTCTTCCCCTCAAATTTAACAGCATCATCAATCCACACAGTCATTAAGGAAACCTGAAAGTTAATCTTTATCCATTGTCCCATGCACCTTATAAAAGCTTTCTAAAACAGAACTCAGACTGTATTATGTACTTGCTTAAAGACCCTCAAGAGGGGCTGGGGTTGTGGCTCAGTGGTACAGCCCCTGCTAGCATATGTGAGGCACTGGGTTTGATTCTCAGCACCACATATAAATAAATGAATAAAATAAAGGTCTATCAACATCTAAAAAAATTTTTTAAAAAAAGACCCTCAAGGCTTTCGAAGCCACCTAAACATATATGGTACTTTATGATACAGTCCCTGATCTCCAATACAATCTCTCACTATATCCTCCACAAGTACCTTTCATCTACCATTTTCCTTCAATGCAAAATGCCTCCTTCATTATTCCTCAGCTGATACACCCAGATAAATCCTATTAATTCTTAAAAACTGAGCAAAATCATCACTTAACCTCTACTCATAAATTCATCTTAACATTTACTCAGATTTCTACTAACCTGGTCAAATTAGGTTTTCCTTCCCTAGTCTTCTCAGGATACTGTGTTTACCTCTACCACAGCACTTAACAAAGTATAGTGGAATACCATACTGTAAACTACCTTATAAATAATGGCCGGGCGTGGTGGCACACGCCTGTAATCCAAGCGACTTGGGAGACTGAGTCAGGAGGATCGCAAGTTCAAAGCCAGACTCAGCAACTTAGCGAGGCCCTAAGCAACTCAGTGAGACCCTGTCTCTAAATAAAATACAAAATAGGGCTGGGGATGTGGCTCAGTGGCCAAGTGCACCTGAGTTCAATCCCTGGTTCCAAAAACTAACTAACTAAATAAATAAATAAATAAATAAAGTCTTAAGGTACCTTATACCATAGTACCTGATACACATCAAGTACTCAATACTCCTTAATTAAGTGAATGATGCTCTCAGCATGTTGGACTGTCATAATGGTCTAAGGTCTATTTCTTAAGGAGGAAACAAAAACTTTAGTGAGTAGATAAGATGCTCACTATCTTCTAGGTGCCATCTTTGATATAAACTGGGTTTTTAATATCACATCAATTGAATGAGGTAGATATAGCTTTCCTCATAAGAAAACTAAGAACTTCAAAACTACCAAGTAGGGGCTAAGGCTGTGGCTCAGTGGTAGAGCACTTGCCTAGCATGTGTGAGGCACTGGGTTCAATTCTCAGCACCGCATATAAATAAATGAAATAAAGGTCCATTGACTAAAAAAAAAAAAAAAAAAAATTAAACTACCAAGTAGAAAAAGGATTAAAATCCAAATTTCTTACTTCAAAATTCATACTCTTCCCACTGTATTTTTTCAATAATTTTTAAGGAGATCATAGGTTCAATGCCAGCCTGGGCAACTTGATGAGAGACCATGTCTCAAAATAAATTTACTTTTAAAAAGAGCTGAGGTGTGGCTGAGGGCCTCTGGGATCAATCCCTAGTACCATCAAAAAATAATAATAAACTATAAGATTTTTAAGTATATAAAATATATAACAATTAATTCTTTTCACTACATTTTGCTGTTTGTTTATGAGTAAAATCTGGAGAGAACAGAGCTCCCCTCATCTGCTATGGCAACTTCACTTCTCCCCAAAACCTGATTATAAGTTGTAAAGATTATACAAGAACTCTGAAGGTAAGTTAAAGCAATTATTGCTACATTAGAATTAAAAGGGACAACCAGTTCCAGGGTAAATCCTAAGTTTCCAAAGAAATAAATATTCCAAGGGAGCCAACTGACATCCTGAGAAGGAATCTTGGAGATGGAGATTTATGTCCAAGGGGAAAATCTTGAAGATAACTTTTGAATAATATTGTAGTATAAAGAAAAGTCCATCAGGTAAACCAACGCTAAAAAAAGAGGCTAAAATGAATATGATGTTAACAAAATTTTAATAATAATAAGCAAAAAGAGACAGAAAGCAAACCAAAAAGCAGAACTAAGAAAAACAAAGGCTAGAAGAATCAATCATAGTAATAAAAAGGTAAACAAACTTTCCACAACAAAAGTAAGCCTATTCAGAACTACAGAAAGACCTACACTGAGAGAAGTTTTGACCCGAAGTCTATAAAAAATGAATTTGGTGATATGACTGAAAGAAAAATGTTTACCCTGCAGTCTAGGCTGCTGGAAGAGAAAGTAATGGTAAGCCCTGAGGAAATACAAGGAAAACTTACAAATAGTTAGGGAATCACAAAAACAAATGATAAAAAGGACCCAGAAGGAGCTGTTTAATATTTTAAACAAGTGTCAAGTTAAGATACATGAAACCATGTTTTAATTACATACACAGAGAAACTCTCAATATGAAGATTAGTTATAATCTGACCTCAGTAAATGGAGTGGATTTGTAAGAGGACAATAAAATGACAGGCTGGTCACCTGAGGTGAATGGAAGAAATAAACACCTGCTTTTACCCCAAGGAGAAGAAATATAAAGTTAATGCAGATGAAGCAGTTAGCAAAAATCCTAGAAGAGGTTGTTTTGTTTGTTTATAAGATGCTTCCAAAGTCTTCATGCCTACATTAAGTAGAACACCATTTCATTTGAGAGATTATCAGCCTTTTGGGAATTTCTAAAAATATATGATCCTGCTCAAATTAAATACTACCTAGTAACTAGCCAGTTACTCTGTAAGTGTATAGAGAGCTTACTGGCCAAAACACAAGAAATTAGTTCCTGCCACCACACCCAAACTGGTGCAACAGGTTAGATGTGAGCAGTAAAACAAGAGAACTGTCTGTTAATACTGTCAAACCTAAAAATGTAAAGCCACTAGAACAACTATGATGGGGGGAAAGAGGGACACAAATAACGGTCCATGCAGAGTTTTAACAAGTTTATTAGCACAAATAGATTTTTAAAAATGTTCTTAAGAAAATTGTAAGGGCTGGGGATATAGCTCAGTTGGTAGAGTGCTTACCTCGAAAGCACAAGGCCCTGGGTTCAATCCCCAGCACCGCAAAAAAAAAAAAAAAAGAAAGAAAGAAAGAAAGAAAGAAAGAAAGAAAGAAAGAAAATTATAAGAGCTACCCAGAATCTGCCTCTCATTAGTTTAAATGATGATGAGAACAGTTGCTTTTACAGGCTTCTTACAGGTCCCAGCTAAGGGCTTTGTCTGTATGACTTGGGAGAACTTCAACATGTACCCAAAGGCCCTACTTTCACCAGCACTCAATTAGGTCTTCAGTGTCCCTGAAAAAGCAACTGTTAGTCAAATGAAGTACTGAAATACAGGCAAGTAAAATCAAAAAGTCTGTTTTATCACTTAGAGCATCAGCATCCTCACCAAGAACAGAGCATCCTCACCAAGAACAGAGTTTCACAAGAGCAATGGCAAAACCTGAGTTGTTGCTTAAACGAATGGTGAAAACACAGAAAGGAGAGCAAGACTATTCTTTTCTCAAAGTCCAACCTGAAAAGAACAATTGAGGGAATTAAAGGAAATGCGCTAAGGCAGGAATTTTAAAGATGAGAGACGTGGATATTTAAATTCAGAAAGAAGAAAGGGGTACTTGATAGGACCAGATAAGAGCTCTAGAACTAACCTAATCAAACCTGGACTGATAAGGAATGCACCTTGACTGATACTTGAAAATCAGCCTGGCTCCTATAATATGCTTTAAGAACACAAAATGTACTTAATCACCTCCCTCCCCAAAAACAAAAAACATGAAACAAAATAAACAAAAAACAGAAACTTGAAAACACCCTAAATTCAACTCCTACCCTTATGATCACACACTCTTTATTGGACATAAGAAGTATCTACACAATAATAACTAACATTCACTGAGTGCTTTCTACTTCTCAGGTACTTTATATGGGTTAGTTCGTTAATTCCTCTGGATTAATATTGTTATTCCCACTCCATAGAAGGAAATTAAAGATTACAGAGGATCAGCATTTTAGTATCATACTCTGCCTCTCATCATCTATTAACCATTCCATCCTGTTATTCTAAGCCTCTCTCTTTATAAAATGGAAAAAAGGCAAAGCTCTTAATCTCCAGAAGTTTCTACTGTTGGCACATGAATCACAAATTTCTCCATTAGCTCAGAGGCCTGAAGTTAGACTAGCTGAAGTGTCCTGTGTAATCCACACCACATGGTTAATAACTGACCATGCAAGTCCCAACATACTCCTAGCCTCAATCCTCCCACGAAATGTGTGCAGATTAAATCAAATGAATCTCCAACTGACTTATGCTCAAGCAGCTGTGAAAAAGAGACACAGGAGAAAAGAAAAAGGGAAAAAAATTTCTTAATTCAAAACACATATTCAGACTCTCTGACCTAAAACCTGGTTCTAAAGAAAGTTAGAAACACTTCATCTGCTCTTTTTTTTTTTTTTAAAGGGAAAAATTAGACAAACAGTAACTGCTTAGGGGGAAAAACAAAAACAAAAACCAAGTGTTCAAAAGGCTCCAGACCTCTGTCAAAGAACGAAACCATTTACGACCACGGTATACACAGAGTTTAGAGATGGGAGTAAAACATGTTTGGGTTCAAATTCCATCTCCCCCAACACCTAACTCACTGTGAGCCCTTGAACAAATTATTTAAGCTCTCTGGGATCAGTGTTTTCTGGTGTCATGTGTACCCACCTACTTCATATTGCTTTGAAGATTGAGATGATTTAAGATAAAAAATTTCCTAAAATATGGCAATTAATGCACACATAGGGGACAGGGATGTTGCTCAGTGGTAGAGCATTTGCCTAGCATGTGAGAGGCACTGGGTTCTATTCTCAGCACCACATATAAATAAATAAAATAAAGGCATTCTGTCCATATTTTAAAAAAGAAAGAGAAAAAAAAAAGAGGCCCTCGGTTTGCTTCCTAGCAACAATAGGGAGCTACTGTAATTGATGTATAATTTATGCAATAAAAACACAGTATTATTAGAATAGAAGGTGGAATCCCTAGTAATAGTAACAGATTTCCCTATACCCAGGCACTAAGAGTTGATATGAAAGTTGATCCAGGTCCCTTGAAACAGAGGAAACACAAGTTTAAAGAAAAGGCAAAGTATACAAACAGAAGCAGAGAAAAGAAACTCTCTTCTCACTAACCCCTTCATAACTTACCCTAGTATCATTCCATTGCAGGTGAAATGTATTAGCTGAGTAAAAATAATAAATATGATTATTTATAAAAACCATTTAGTATATATTTACCATGCAACTCAAGAATAAGCATTAAATGTGTAATATTTGCTTTGTTGCAAGTTTAAATTCCAAAATCTCTATTCTCATTGGTCTATTTTGTTCTCATACCATGAATGATCTCACAATTTCAATTAATTAGAGGAATTATAGGTATCAGTAAAATTCTAGTCCCTACAATTCTGAGGCTTCTGAAAACACCAAAAAATCTCAATGCTAAACTTTAGTTAGAATTAATTTAAGAACATAAACAACTAGCCAAAAAAAGACTATGCAGAATTCATACTCTCCATACAAAGTCCTCATATTAAGCAAGAAACAGTAGCATGCACCTGTAGTTCCAACTATTCAGAAGGTTGAGGGCAGATCACATGAGCCCACGGATTTGAGGACAGCATGGGCAACACAGTGAGACCCTATCTCAAGGGGAAAGGGGGGAAACATCAGTGTATGTGTGTGGGTGTGCAAAAAAAAAAAAAAGACTACTTGAACCTCTGTTTCTAGGAAACAGGTTTTAAAACTTAACAGAATTAAGCTACAAACCCAAATACTTAATGCTAGACAGGAACATCTCAGCACTATTAAAAACTAAAAAAACATAATGTATACACTCTGGAGGAATTCTGGAACTATGTATTTGATATATCTCCTGCCTTTGAGAATTCTGTAGTTTAGTTGGAAAGTCATGGATAAGAAACAAAATAGCTACAAACACATTAATGTTAAACAAGCAGGATTAAATTAAATTACCAAAACATTTATAGTCAGTATAAAATGTACTTCAAAATAGGAAAGCTCAATTAACAGGACAAAAAAAAATATTTATCAAGCACATAATTATATGAAAGCACTGTGTATGGAAAATAAACACTGTTAAGTTACATCATCTAGCAAGGCAGTTAGGATAAACATAGCAGAAACCATTATGTGACAAATACCTTAAGTACAAAGAGTTTTTCTGAAATTTCAGAGGTAAGAGCTCAAATTAGCTTCTAAATTATTTGAAGAGGCTGCACAAGAAAGGTATAATTTTAATTGAACTCTAAAGATAAGAACAATGAACCAGTAGAGATGAAACCAGAGAAAGGACAACCCAGAAGAAACAAACAAAATTAAAAAACAAAAAGGGTAGGATTATATGAGAGGGTGAAAAGAAACATTTCAAGATTGCTAGAACCTATTAAATAAAGAAAAAAAGGCTTAAAAGATAGAATGGGGTTAATTTTTGGAACAGCTTGCTTGAATGATATAGGCTAAGGAGCCTAAGTCTGATCCTGTCAACACTAGGAGCTACTAAAAATTTCTAAGAGGACATGATCAGAGTGATGCTTCCAAGTAAAATTATCTGGGGACATCAAGAATGGGCTGCAGGAGAGGGCTGGGGTTTTGGCTCAGTGGTAGAGCGCTCACCTCGCATGCGTGAGGCCCTGGGTTCGATCCTCAGCACCACATAAAAATAAAATAAAGGCACTGTGTCCACCTACAGCTAAAACAAAATATTAAAAAGAATGGGCTGCAAGGAGAAAGGACATACAGCAGAGAAAAGTGTTTGTTAATTATGGCAACAATCTCAGTCTGATGTCAAAAGGACTGAATTACCATAGTAAAATGAGTTTAAGACTGGAAACAAAAGGATGAGTCAAGAGAAATTTCAAAGGAGAAATAGTAAGGATGGGGCCTGGAGACATGGCTCAGTCGAGGAATGGTGAAGCAATTATAAACCCCTTGCTTGGAAACATTACACTAATCCTATCTGCTGGATAAAATCCAGACTGCTCAACCTATCATTTAAGTCACTGTACAATCTAACTCGAGTGGTCCTTTTCTTCCTTTCCCAACACATAACCTTGCACTTTCTACTTTTTGATGTTGCTTACATTTCTCTCTCCACGATATTAGACCAACTTGGCTCTAAGGAGTTAGCTTAGACAAAGACTATTACTTGTGCTGATAGGATAGGAGAGATTTCCAAAAGGAAAAATAGGAGAAAAGTTACCAGAAAAGTGGGAATGGATAGGCAGATAAAAACCAGAAAGCATCCTCTACTTAAGTATTTGGCAGTTTGCAAGGTAGGGGAAGACACTGGTAACTGGTTATATCTGGGACCACATTAAGGAAGGAGAGAAAAATTAATTTTTTCACCATACACTCCTTTGTACAAGCTAAATTAGTCATACATACACATTTAGCTTATTCGATTTTTTAAAATTTTTTAAGTTATGTGCAAAAGACATAAAAACTGGGTAACAACTGATTTCTTCAAGTCATTTCAAATCAATCACACTATTAGAATAAATCACAAGTCTTGTTCTTCATAGTTCAAGCTAAATAACACTACCTCAGGATAACTGATTTTTTTTCCCCTCTTACTGTGTAACAAAATTTAAAATATTTTAAATAGGAAAAAAAGCAAAAAAAAAAAATGTGTTTGACTTCATATCAATATAAATCTACTTTGAAACTTAGAGAAAGTAAATTCCTTATTAAGCCATTATTTCTGAGCCAGGGACTATTCAAAAAAGAAAATGCTCCAATATATTCCAAAATGTAAGGCTATTTTCAGTAATGATTTATTTATCCAGCACTTTATGGTAATATTCAAAATTTCTAAAATGTATTATGTATATTATAATTGAATTTTTTTTTAAATTTCACAAAAATGACTTTTGACCTTTAAAATACAACCAGCCTTCCATCTCAGCAGGTTCTGCATCTAAGGATTCAACCAACCACAAACTGAAAATATTCAGGAAAAAAAACTCTGCATCTGTACTGAACGTGTATAAATTTTTCTTGCCATTATTCCCTAAACAATAAACTATTTACACAGCATTCACACTGTATTAGGTATTATAAGTAATCTATGGATGATTACAATAGAGGGGAGGATATGTGTAGGTTATACATAAATACTACACCATTTTACATGAGGAACTTGAGCATCCACAGATGTGGGTATCAGCAACGAGTCCTAGACCCAATCCCCCACAGATATTAAGGGAAAACTATACATCCTAATAACTTTCTTTATTTAATAATAACCTTAGAATTCCTCTTCTATGCTGGCCATGGTGGCACAGCCAGTAATCCCAGCGACTCAGGAGGCTGAGACAGGAGGATCACAAGTTTAAGGTCTGCCTCAGCAAATCAGTGGGACCACCTCAAAAAAAAGAAAAAAGAAAAAAATGTGTTGGGGTGCTAGGGATGAGAAGTGGCAAAGCACCCCTGGGTTAAATCCCCAGTATCAATAACAACAACAACAAAAAAAAAAGAATTCCTTATATGCTTGATACGAATTACATAAAATAAATTCCTGCCCCCAAGTAGGTTTTCTAGTCTCTATAGTAAAAGAGACAAAATACAACAATAAGCACAGTAATGGCTCAAGGGACAAGTTACAGAAAGATACAATAGTCTGCAAATTTCATCTCCAAAATTAACTAAAAGCTTGAGTTTGTAATGTATACCCAATCTACATTATTTAAGGCTTCCACACTAAAATATATTCCAGGACAAACTGCAAGACTTCAAGATCCTGAAAAAGTCAATAGATATGACTAACTAGGACAGAAGATTTATATTTTAGAAAAATCGACCTCATATAATAAACAATGCCAAAGTTGTCTCTGACTTCATTCTTCAACAATTCGAAAAATTAATGTAAAGTTTGTAAAGATTGGGGGAGGAAGAGAAACAGGCAGAGATGCAGACTTAAATAATCTTTCTAAGGCTGAGGTATAACTCAGTGGTAGAGCACTTGCCTAGTGTACACAAGGTCCTGAGTTCAATCCCCATAACTGAGAAAAAAAAAAAACAAAGAATTTTTCTGTAACTTTTCCCACAGTTTTTTCCTAGCAAACAGAAAAGAATAAAAATCGTATTCTCTAACATGCACAGGACTATTTTAAGCTAGTCATTTTTTTAAACATTTAGTTTAAATTGTAGACAGACACAATACCTTTATATTGTTTATTTAGTTTTTTATGTGGTTCTGGGGATCAAACCCAATGCCTCACATGTTCTAGGCCATACCCCAGCCATAAACATTTTTTAATACAGTATATTACTCAAGAGAAACTCTTGCTGGCAGCTGGCATACACCTGTAATCCCAGCTACTCAGGAGGTAAGGCAGGAGGAATACGCTGACCTCAGAAACTTAGTGAGATCCGATCTTAAAAAATAAAGAGCTGGGATGTAGCTCAGTGATAGAGCACACCTGGCATCAATCCCCAGTTATCGCCAGAGTGGGAGAAAGAAACTCTTATTAGTTCCTAGATTCATCCTAATAATTATACTCATTGTTCAAGAAATTTTAAAGTGATCATGTAACCAAAACCACACCAATTCAGAACTCTGAAGACAGCATGATCTAAGAGTGGAATGCACATCAAAACATGATTCAAAAGACCACTGCTGAGTAAAAGTCTCTTAACTTCTCTGAGCTTCTTTTTCTGTAATATGAAGAAGTTGGGCGCCATGCAGGGGCGGGGGGGCACTATCCACAT
The DNA here is from genome assembly GCA_020662805.1 of Glaucomys volans. Taxonomy (NCBI): domain Eukaryota; kingdom Metazoa; phylum Chordata; class Mammalia; order Rodentia; family Sciuridae; genus Glaucomys; species Glaucomys volans. Next base: position 252,782 of record JAJEJO010000490.1, read on the forward strand.
AAACAATTTTACACACAACCCAAGAGATTCACAAAAACCACCTGGAGCCAATTCACAAGCTTCTTAAAGATTTACAAAGCACAGACTCAGGTAATTTCCCAGATCTCAGCCAGCTCAAGGTTTGAATGTTTCTATAAGAAAGGAGTTTAGCAATAAAGCCACAGGTAAATGACAAAGCAGATAAAAAGAAAAATTCCCAACAGTAAATAAAAATGATCAGCTTCACTAATAATAAAAGACTTCCAAATTCAAAAATGGGGAGAGGGAGGGTAAGCTCAATAGTACAGCTCCTGCCTAGCATGCACAAGGACCTAGTTTCTTTTTTTGGGGGGGGATCCAGGGATTGAACTCAGGGACACTCGGCCACTGAGTCACATCCCCAGCCCTATTTTGTATTTTATTTAGAGACAGGGTCTCACTGAGATGCTTAGGGCCTCGCTAAGTTGCTGAGGCTGGCTTTGAACCTGCGATCCCCCTGCCTCAGCCTCCCAAGTCGCTTGGATTACAGGCATGCGCCACCACGCCCAGCTAGGACCTGGTTTCTATTCCTAGCACCAAAAAACATATCAACTTCAAAAAATTTTAAACATACTGTTTCTCTTATCTACAAATTTCTCCTATCTAAAATATGGATAATATTCATTCCTGGCAATACATTGGGTTTTAGTCATGTGTAAACCTTCAATAGCTTCCTAAGAAGAGAGAGTTGGCAAAAATTCCCTGAAATGTGGCATGTTCCAAAAATGCCTTTATGCTGCCTTCACCCTTGACTAAATATGTGGTTAGGTTCTAGGCTAGAAATTATCTTCCCTCAGAATTTGAAGGCATTGCTCCATCATCTTCCCCCTTCTGGTATTGCTGTTGAGAAGTTGATGCCATTTCTAATTCTTACATGTGAAAGTGAAAAGTCTAATGTCTGGGTGGTAAGACCCCTCCCTCCCCGACTTGGCAACTGTTGGCTTCCATTACAGAGTGTATGGCAAGGTAACCTGACTGCTTCAATGTGAAACTACAAATTTCAGAAGTGTTTCCTCTGGGGCTGTCCAATATTTTCCAGAAAAAAAAACAACAACAAAACTGTTTGTAAAGGTTAAAAGACATACTTATACTTGGCTGCTAGTGGTCTTGGAGCTAAGCAGTGCAAGGGGCTGAGAGTTTCACCATGTAAGACGTAGCCAGTCTCCTAGTTTTCGGATGAGCGTTTTTCTCTCACTTCTACAATGCCAAGAATCTCTAAGTCTGGAGTCCATTTGGTTATCTTTCTCCACAAGATAAGTCTTGAGCTTTTTGTGAGGGTGGAAGAACAGTCACCAGCCTGACCTGGATGAGGTGTACATAGAACCTTTCACAGACTTGAAACCACTTCTAGCTTTCGGTCACATATCTTACTTGCACCCTCAGAGATACCTGCTGCCTCCCATTCTAGAAATTTGTGATATGAACTAGCTGGAATTCTCTAAAGACTTTATATCTTACTCTACAGGTATTTTATATTCCACTTTCTCAGCTAAATAACCTACTGTAACCATTTTCCTGGAATTTTTTGACATTACTTATTTACTGTTTCCTGTTTTTTCCCCCGTTTTTGTTTTTGTTGTTGTTGTTTTGAGACACAGTATTGCTATGTTGCCCAAGCTGGTCTTGAACTTAGGAACTCAAACGATCCTCCCACCACAGCCTCCCAAGTACCTGGCTTTCTCCTATAGGTTTATACTGTTTTTAATCCCTTTATGCCATTAAATGGGTTTTGAGCAAGAGTAGAAATAAATATGGCTGTTTAATACCCCATGCTTAAAAATAAAACACAGTTCTTCAACAATTTTTATATGATGCTAATATACAACCTGGGGCACCTCCAGATGTGTTAAGGCTAGAGTTTATAAAGTTTGAGGACCCTAATTTAATAAGAACACATAATTAGGTATGAGAGTAGATACATAATTTAGAATAAGACAATAAATCATAAATTTTAACAAGCTGACAAATATCACAAACATTATAAAAACCAGAAAATAACAATATTCTTGTTATGATATGTTTTTTGAAATTTGTTTGGAGATAAAACTTAAACAAACATGAAATCCACCATTTTAAACTATACAATTCAGTAGCTTTTAATGTGTTCACAATCCTGTACAATCATCACCATTACCTAATTCCACATTTCTATTACCCCAAGAAGAAACTACACCTATTAGCAATCACTCTTCCTCCCCATCCTCTGGCAACCACAAATTTATTTTCTGTCTCTATGGATTTGCCAAGTGTAACCATACAACATGTGGCCTATGTGTCTGTCCAAGCTGGAGCATATGCTGGTACTCTATTCCTTGTTACAGCTAAGTAATATTCCACTGCATAGATATGCTGCATAGATATGCCACTTTTTTTTTAATCTGTTCATCAGTTGCTGTATATTTGAGGTGTTTTCACCCAACTATTTTGGCTTTTATGAATAAAGCTACTATGCACAAGTTTTATGTGAACATGTCTCCAATTCTTACATGTATACCGATAAGTCATATAGTGATTCTGTGTTTAACTTTCTGAGGAACTGCCAAACTGTTTACCACAGTAATTGAACCATTTTACATTCCCACCAACAATGTATGAGGGTTCCAATTTGTCCACATCTGTAAGAATACTTATTTTCCTGTTTTTTAAATTATAGACTTTATTTTTCACATTTTTATTGGTACACTGTTGTACATAATGATGGGATTTATTGCTACGTATTCATATATACACACAATATAACAATATAATTTAGCCAGTATCACTCCCTAGCACTGCCCCACCTCCCACACCTTAATCCCTTTCCTATGTTGATCTCCCTTTGACTATCATGAGATCCGCCCCCACCTTTCTTTTCCTCTATATCTTTTGCATGAGAGAAAACATCTGTCCCTGGACCTTATGAGTTTGACTTATTTTGCTTAACTAATGGTCTCTAGTTTTATTGAGTTTAAACTAGTTACCTCATTGTAATTTTAATTTGCATTTCCCTAAGGGGTGTGTGTATATACACTTTTTTTGGGGGGGGGGTTCGAGGACTGAACCCAGGGGCACTTAACCAGAGCCACATCCCCAGCCCTTATTTTTGTTATTTTATGTAGAGACAGGGTCTCACTGAGTTATTTAGTGCCTCATTAAGCTGCTGAAGCTGGCTTTGAACTCGTGATCCTCTTGCCTCAGCCTCAGGAGTTGCTGGGAGTACAGGCAAGTACCACCAAACCCAGCTAAGGTTCATAATATTTGGGCATCTTTTCACATGTTTTTTGGTCACTGAAATATCTTCCCTGGAAAAATGTCTATTCAAATCCTTTACCTTTTTTAAAAATTATTTTTAGATACTGATGGACCTTTATTTTATTCATTTATTTATATGTGGTGCTGAGAATCAAACCCAGTGCCTCACACAGAGCTAGGCAAGTACTCTACCACCGAGCCACAACCCCAGCCCCTTTTGCCATTTTTTAATTGGGTCATTTTTCCTTTCATTCTTCAGCTGTAAAAGTTCTTTATATATTCTGTATACTAGATACTTATCAAATAAATGATTTGCAAATATTTTCTCCCATTCTGTAAATTGTTTTTTTCACTTTCTTGATGGGGAATAAGATTTTTAATTTTGATGAAAAACAACTGTCTACTTTGTTCTTTGGTTCCTTGTGCTTTTAGTGTCATATTTTACAAGGTCTTGTATTTCCATCTAAGAGTTTTATGAATTTAGTTATGTTTTATTTTAACACATTTTGAGTTAACTTCTGCATATGGTGTGAGAGAGGGATTCAGTTTTTTCTTTCATGTGGGAATATCTAGTTACTCTAACACTGTTGATGAAGATAATCTTTCTCCAATGAATCTTGGCACCCTCATCAAAAATCAATTGACCACTGTGTTAGCCAGCTTTCTTTCACTGCAACAAAATATCTGAGATAAACAAGAATAGAGTTATTTTGGCTCATGGTTTGAAAAGTTTCAGTCCATTGTCACCTGATCCCATCACTATAGACCTGTGGTGAGGGAGAACATCATGGCAGGGAGCACCTGGCACAGAGCTCCTTACCTCATGGTGATGGTGGCTGCAAAGCCTGCCCCCCCACACACAAGTTATACCCTTCAAGGGCACATCCGCAATGACCTACTTCCCCCAACTAGGTTCCAACTCCAAACGTTTCCACCATTCCCTGCTACCCATTAAGAGTTAGGAACCTATCACTGAATTCATCCATTAATGAGGTCAGAGCCCTCATGATCCAATCACTTCCCAAAAGCCCCACCTCTAAACTGCTGACAACGTTAGGACCAAGTCTTCAGCACATGAGCTTTTGGAGGACATTTGAAATTCAAAACATAACAACCACAGATGTATAAATTTCTTTCTGTACTCAATTCTACTCCATACATTTATATGTCAATCTTCGTGTCAGTACACTTTTTCATGAGTTTTATGTCATTTTCTATTGAGATAACAAAATAATTGTCTTTCCATTAGCAGAATTGAATGTATTTTTGTTGCTAACTGATGACTTGAAGTTTCTTTTACAAAGGGTTATTTTCTGTACTCTTATGTGAACTTGGGAAAACTCTTAAGTCTCTTCCCCTAATACAACTATAAGATTTGGAATAATTTCCCACTGACTGGTTTTTGGTATCAAACCTTATTTTCCCTGTACTCATCACACTTCAGGTACCAGATGACATAGGACACATTCATATTACTGCATTAGCTCTAGTTCTGCAGGTTTATACCACAATACCAAATGGGTTCGCACAACAGGTAGTATTTTTAGAAACCATCCCTATACTAGGATGGCTAGCAATGCCTTGACTACATACATAGAGATTGTGAACCACAGAAATATAATGTGCTAAAACCCAACTAAACATATTCCCAAATCACTTTCCTCACACTCAGATCCCCAAATGCCCACAGTCATTCATTCCACTGCCACCCAATACAAGTAGTATAATAAAGGGGGAGTTGGGGTAAAAAGATAGCAATCTTAGCTGATTGTGGTTAAAAAAAACGTAATTTTCAAACTTCAAAAATCTGTAATCACATGTTGGTAATATTATGTTTCTTGATCTACATGCTGGTTATATAAATGTGTTCAGCTTCTGAAAAATCTTAAACTACATACTTAAAATTTTTGTACTTTTTCTATGCATGTACTGTACACCAAGAAAACATTATTTTAAAAAGGACCATGTGAACAGATTGCTAGAGTACTTCCAGGCCCTCAGATTGAGTCCTAAAAATTATTTCATTATTTTCACAATAAACTCACCTTTGTACTTAGCAAACTGGATATCACAAGATAAGGTTTCTAATAACTCAAAATAAACCTGCCATGGGACTTGGAGAATTCACTTGTGACTTCCCTAAATAATTTTCTCACCTAAAATGAGGAAGACATTCATTCCAGCAGTCATTCAAGAAATATTTTCTAGCCGGGCGCGGTGGCGCACGCCTGTAATCCAAGCAACTCGGGAGGCTGAGTCAGGAGGATCACAAGTTCAAAGCCAGCCTCAGCAACTTAGCGAGGCCCTAAGCAACTCAGTGAGACCCTGTCTCTAAATAAAATACTAAATAGGGCTGGGGATGTGGTTCAGTGGCCGAGTGCCCCTGGGTTCAATCCCCAGTTCAAAAAAAAACAAAAAAAAAAAGAAATATTTTCTGAGTACCTCATGAGTGTGAATGCAAAACACACACACACTTTTGCCCTGCAAGAAGTTCCAATCTATTAGGGATAAAAACAATGAGCATTAGGGAAAAATTAATCTGAATAATGTATGGATTTCAGTTAATAATATTATACCACTACCAATTCATTAACTGTGACAAATGTACCATACTAATGTAAGATTAGTTAATAAAAGGGGAAACGGGGTATGGGAAATATAGGAATTCTCTGTGATACCTTCATAATCATTCTGTAAATCTTAATTCTAAAATTTAAAGTTTATTTTTTTTTTATGAAACTGCTCTATGAAGAATGGTCTATAGAAAGGTTAGAGAAAAACGTTGTATAGGGAAGCACTAATAGTCTATGATTCTTACCCCTGCTTTGTATTTTTTCAATATAAAAATAATCCAAGAGAACTAATTAAATTCACATATTTACATACATTATTTTATTCAGACAGTGTCTGTCTTCTTTCTCTTTGCAACGTCTTTCTTTTTCCATTGAGTATCTTTTTAATCCTTTACCAAAATAAGTTTGGATTTTTATGCTTTAATAACAATGCTTCTAGAAGCTGTTGGAAATTTTTATGCTATTTGTTAATTATTCATGGTAAACTTCCTGAAAATCTCAAAGGAAGAATACAAAATAAATTACAAAAGCTGGAAAATGGTATCTATGGGTTAGTATACCAAAAAATATATAATATATAACCCAATCTTAAAAACAAAAGTAGCAGCCTAATTTATGTAGTCCATAAAGGGTACTTTGCCTTCTGGCTTCAAATTGGGTTCAGTAAACAAGAACCACTGTAGCTGCTTGCACTTGCTAGCCGACTTCCCATCCCTCCTAGTCCCTAAATGCTGTACTAGTCCTTTACCCTCCTCATACGATTCTAAGCAGCCCCTTCATTACATTCTTCCACCTACCGTGAGAGCCCTACCAGTTTCATACCAGGACCCTGATAGCAAGGGACAGCAACCCAGCCTGGGAAGTCCACCAAGAGTTTAGAGGAGATAATGCTCCAGCTATGTCTTAAACTGAGATTAGGCAAGAAGACCAGGTGGGGAAGAAGAATAACAGAGTCAAAGGAAACAGCAACACAAAATTTTGGAGATACATAGGGCGCATGTCTGTAATCCCAAAAGCTGGGGAGGCTGAGGCAGGAGGATCACAAGTTTGAGGCCAGACAGCAATTTAGGAAGACCTTGTCTCAAAAAAGATAAAAATAAAAAGGGCTGGGGATGTGGCTCAGTGGTAAAAGTACCTCTGGGTTCAATCCCCATACCAAGAAAGAATTTTTAAAGTTGGGAGACATAGGTGAACCAAGATTTAAGAAAAGATGAGTTCAAAGTGGTAGAACAGGGGCTGGGGACATAGCTCAGTTGGTAGAGTGCTTGCCTCGCAAGTACAAGGCCCTGGGTTCAATCCCCAGCACTGCAAAAAAAAAAAAAAAAAAAAAGAGGTGGAACATAAGGGTATGATGGGAAGGCTACAGAGGAATCATAAAGAGTTTTTAGATGCTGCAGGTATTTAATAGACCTGGTTTCTTAATTTGAAAAAAGAAAAAAGATAATGAAAATGTAAAGGAAAAAAAAAAAGGAAGAGGTCTAATAGTATAAAAGAGATTTAAAAGCTATGCCAACCAAATACAATCGTCTAGTATAGGCCTCTTCTGGATTCTGATTAGAACCAACTATTCGAAAGGGGGAGAGGAAGATGAAAAAGGGAAGAATTAGAAATGCATATGAGATGGATGGAGGTTCCTTATTTTCAATTAGTTTATGAATCTAGGAGTGAAATATTGCTAGAATGAGTCAGTATGTAGCATAAATTCTACTCCCATTTTTCATTTTTATAAATATAAATCCTAAGAAAACTTATTTACATAAGCTGTTTTAGTCAGCATTCTTCATTGCTGTGACTAAAAGATCTGACCAGAACAATTTTTTTAATATAATTATACAGCAGGGAATACATCTTTTTTTCACAATGTAGATTCACACGATTCATATAATCTTACATATACATAGGGTAATACTGTCTCAGTCTACTATCTTTCCTTCCCCCACCCCCTCCCGTCCCATTTTCCTCTACACCATCCATACTTCCTCCACCCTTTTCTTATCCCCCCCCCCATAAACCTCCCCATTATGTATCAGCATCCACTGATCAGAGAAAACATTCGGCCTTTGGTTTTGGGGGCTTGGCTTATTTCACATAGCATGATATTCTCCAACTCCACCCATTTACCAGCAAATGCCTTAATTTTATTCTTCTTTATGGCTGAGAAATATTCCATTGTGTATATATACCACAGTTCCTTTATCCATTCTTCAATTTAAGGGCATCTAGGTTGGTTCCACAATCCAGCAATTGTGAATTGAGCAGCTATGAACATAGATGTGGCTGCATCCCTGTACTTCGCTGATTTTAAGTCCTTTGGGTATAAATCGAGGAGTGGGATATAGCTAGGTCAAACGGTGGGTCCGTTCCAAGCTTTTTGAGGAATCTCCACACTGCTTTCCAGAGTGGTTGCACCAATTTGCAACTCCACCAGCAATGTACGAGTGTGCCTTTTTCCCCACATCCACACCAACACTTATTATTGCTTGTATTCCTGATAATAGCCATTCTAAATGGAGTTAGATGAAATCTTAGGGTGGTTTTAATTTGCATTTCTCTAATTACTAGAGATTTGAGCACTTTTTCATATACTTGTTGATCATCTATATATCATCTTCTGTGAAGTGTTTGCCCAGTTCCTTAGCCCATTTATTGATTGGGATCTTTGTATTTTTGGTGTAAAGTTTTGTAAGTTCTTTATAAATTTTGGAGACCAAGAGTGTGTGGAAAAGATTTTTTTTCCCCACTCTGTAGGCTCTCTTTTCACATTATTGTTTCTTTTGCTGAGAAAAAGCTTTAGTTTGAATCCGTTCCATTTATTGACTCTTCCTTTTATTTCTTGCGCTCTGGTAGTCATGCTGAGAAAGTCTGGTCCTAAGCCAACATGAAGAAGATTTGGGCCTACTATTTCTTCTATTTGGTGAAGAGTCTCAGGTCTAGATCCTTGATCCATTTTGAGTTGAGTCTTGTACAGGGTGAGAGATAGGGATTTAATTTCATTTTATTGCATATGGATTTCCAGTTTTGCCAGCACCATTTGTTGAAGAGACTATCTTTTCTCCATTGCATGCTTTTGGCACCTTTGTCTAGTATGAGATAACTGTACTTATGTGGGTTTGTCTCTGTGTCTTCTATTCTGTACCATTGGACTAGCTGTCTGTTTTTGACCAGAATAATTTTAAAGGAGGAAATTTATTTGAAGGCTCACAATTTCCAAGGACTTAGTCCACAGAAGGCCAGCTTCATTCCTTGGGGCTCAAGGTGAGGCTGAACTTCATGGCAGAAGAGTGTGGCAGAGGGAAACAGCTCACATATCAATCAGAAAGTAGAGAGAAAGAGTCCACTCTCCAGATACAAATATATACCCAAAGTCACACCCCAATTCCCACCTCCTTGAGTCACACCCTACTGAAGTGGTAACCTCAGTTACCACTCAGTTAATCCCGATTAGGGGATTAAATCACTGATTGGGTTAAGATTCTTATAACCCTATCATTTCTCCTTTGAACCTTCTTGCACTGTCTCACAAGTGAGCTTTTGGGGGACATCTCACATCCAAACCATAACATAAAGTAGATAGGAATGAAAGGAGTTTTGTTACAGCAATGCCATTAAATCGTTTTAATTCAGTTACATATGTCAAGAAATAACAAAAATCTGTAATTATTAGAAATTTTCTGGAGAATTATGGCATTTGACTTCCCTAACAACAACTTGATCAAGTTCTTCCATATTCTTGAAAATTAAAGAATGGAAATTACCTGTCTTGTGAAGAGCTGTTACCCAGGGTTGTGCGTATAAATCAGTGGTAGAGTGCTCGCCCAGTAAGCATGAGTCCCTGAGCTCAATTCCAATACCACCAAAAAATAAAGTTACCCAATCATTGGAGCCACTGCCTTCTCAACCCACGTCACCAATATTCAGATTTGTCTCTGGTGGCCTGGAAGGCCCTCTCACCACAAGACAATGTACCATTTGAGATAGCTAAGCAAGGTACCTTTCTTTTCCAAAAGGAAAAGAAGAAAATATGAAAGACTGCTCAATTTTTAGATACTGGAAACTAAGTTCCCCTAAAAATATCCATGAGGTTTCATTCTTCTATTTCACTCCCACTGCATATTTCACTAACTGTAACACTACTAGTTATTTCATTCATCACATCCTATCAACTTACAGTACAAGTTTCCTGACAGCAAGATCAGTGTCCTAATCTCTTCTTCCAATCTCAGAGCCTACACCTCAGCATTAGATGCTTATAAGACTCTTGGCAAATATTTAATGAATTAATGAATTCAAATATTTTATGAATTAATAAAACATGAACAAATTTCATCCTAGTCCAAGTCTTCCTTCTGACTAGGGAAAAAAGAGTTAAGAGCTAACTAAACTGGAAATCAGAAGAAATTTAAACTATCGTCATCACCCCTAATTTTATAGTAATAAAAAGATCAGTTTCCTATCTAAACGAAAAATAAAGAAAAATGTTAAACAACTAGGAAATAGAAAACAAGAATTCCAACTTTACTACAAAGAATTTTTGATACATCTATCCTAATTTTTAAACATTGGAATAGTTACACCAATTGTTCCCTTGGGAATCTATTATTATTTCTTTCATAAGATTTTTTAAAACCCTTTTCTTCAAATTAAAAGTGTCCATATTTCACTATTTTCAGTTCAGAATACCTATAAAGACAAGATCTGAATAGCAAGTAAATAAGAAATTTAAAAAGCAAACACTTTAAAAATCATAGAGCTCTCAGTCAGGCATGGTGGTGCACCCTGGCAAGGCCGAGGCAGAAGCATCCTAAGTTTAAGGCCAGACTGGGCAATTTAGCAAGACCCTGCTTCAAAATAAAACTTTCAAAAGCACTGGGGATGTAGCTCAGTGGTACAGTATTTGCCCAGCACATACTAGGTCCTGGATTCAACCCCAGTACCACAAAAACAAAAAAACCCATAGAGCTCTGAAATAATTATTAAAATTACTAAATCATCTTCCTAATGTTGACAAACTTCTCATGCAAGTGAATTTTTTTGAGTGATACTCCACAGATTTAGGTCTAGTGTATATCAATATCAGTCTGATCTTTATTTTGTTAAGAAGCAAATTTTGTAGAGCAGGGTAAAGGAGTTTTGTTAATCAAATCCTATACTAACAAACAACTCCTCAGTCCTCTTTTTATCTTACTGTCATCAAAATTACTAAGATATTGATGTCAGTTAACTCAATAATGACATCACAAAGAGAAATCCTATAATTTGTTTTAAGTGAGGTCTTGATGACCATGAAAGCCTTTTTCAATTTCATCCCTCTTTGATTCACATTTACTGAGAACGTACTATCAAGTACTATGTTAGAGATGGTATTTTGAATGTATCAAATGTCACATTACTTTTATTAAATTTTAAAAAAGGATTTTTCCATCCTTCCTTTACAAAATTCCTAGCCCAACCAACACGTTTTATTTCTCACTGGAAGAAGAAAATTATATTCAATGCCCCAAAACAAGGATCATACAAAATTAAAATAAGTTTTGTAATTCTGACATAATTAAATAATTTTTGTTTCTCCTACAATATACAACATTCGAAGAATTTATGTAAGAAAATTATACTGAAGGACTGGGGTTATGGCTCAGTGGTAGAGCGTTTGTGCCTAGCACACATGAGGCACTGGGCTCGATCCTCACCACCACATAAAAATTAATTAATTAATTAAAGACATGTGTCCATCTACAACTAATAAAATTTTTAAAATGAGTTATAGCAATACCAGTTAAACAAGAGAGATTTTCAGATGGGTGAGGAAAACAGGATGTAGACAAGTATATGTAGTAAAATCAAGGAAAAAAAAAAAAAAGAAAGAAAAAAGAAAACTATAATTAAGTATGGATATTCATTAGAAGCTTGGGTCACCTTTCACAGTTCTATTCCTTCAATTCTATTTATTCCAAATACACTGGTTTAGACTTTGGGTTTCAGTTCTACAGGCCTTCCCCACGCTTTACATCTACCTACCTGCGCAGAAATAGCCGCCCCCTACTGGCAAGAAGTGGAACTACATGCTATTTCTGAAAGTGCCAGCTGGCTGCAGGAAATAAATCAAGTCATAAAGACTTGCTCCACAGCCCCCCAAATCCTAAGGTCTACCTCTTACCAAAAATTTGGGGAGGGAAGGAAGAAAGAAGTACAGTTGTTTAATTGTTTGCTACAGTACTTTAAGATATATATTTAGCTGGGTGCAGTGGCGCGTGCCTGTAATCCCACTCAGGAGGCTGAGGCGGGAAGATCAAAAATTCCAGGCCAGCCTGAGCAATTTAGCCAGACACTGTCTCAAAATAAAAAAATAAAAAAAAGGACTGGGGATATAGCCAGGTGGAAAGAGCCCCTGAGTGAAATACCAAGTGCCAAGAAAAAAAGAAAAGTAAGTATACCATATTTTACCACATAATCATCGCCACTGCATTAATGTATGTTCACAAGTATTTCATGCATACTACTCTTAGCTCCAAAATGTTTAGTTATAAATGATTTTTAAGTAACACTGGCAGTTTTTTTCTTTAACTTCACACAATGGTCGCAAATAAAGGCGTAAAATCTATGACGATCATGCTGTGAAATATGGTAATTTTAGCACAGATAATTGTATTTCATTTACTATATGAACACCTTGTGATACACTGGTATTTCAGGTTACAAAATAAATTTTATGCCTATCTTAAAAGATCATTTTTTAATGTTAAATTTTTTTTTGTTCTTTTTAGCTATACATGATAGTAGAATGTATTTTGGCATATCATACATACATGGGGTATTAACTTCCCATTCCTGTACATGATGTGGAGTTACACTGGTTGTATATTCATATACGAACACAGGAAAGAGCAATTAATTCTACTGTCTTTCCCACTGTCATCCCCCTCAAATCCCCCATGTCCAATCTGGTGAACCTTCACACACTCACACACACACATACACACACACACACAGAGCGCGCGCGGCGCCACCCCTCCACCCCCCCAACCTCCCCCCCCTTGTGAGTCAGCATCAGCATATGAGAGAGAACACATTCAGTCATTGTTTTTTTGGAACTGACTTATTTCACTTAGCATGATAGTCTTCAGTTCCATTCAATTACTGGCAAATGACATAATTTCATTTTTCTTTATGGCTGAATGATATTCCGTTGTGTATATGTACCACATTTTCTTTATCCATTCATTTATTGGAGGGCACCTAGATTGGCTCCAGAGCTTAGCTATTGTGAATCGAGTTGCTATAAACATTGATGTGGGCCAGGCATGGTGGCGCATGCCTATAATCCCAGCGACTAGGGAGGCTGAGGAAAGAGGATTGCGGTTCAAAGCCAGCCTCAGCAATTTAGCGAGGCCCTAAGCAACTCAGCGAGGCCCTAAGCAACTCAGTGAGACCCTGTCTCTAAATAAATACAAAATAGGGCTCGGGATGTAGCTTAGTGGCCAAATGCCCCTGAGTTCAATCCCCAGTTCCAAAAAAAAAAAAAAAAACAGGTAGAGCACTTGCCTAGCATGTGTAAGGCACTGGGTTCAATCCTCAGCACCACATAAAAATAAACAAATAAAATAAGGATACTGTATCCATCTGCAACTAAAAAAATATTTTTTTTAATTTTTTTTTTTATTCTTTTATTTACTTATTGATTCATTGAACACAAATGGAGTACAGCTATTGTTTCACTGGTTGTACACAAAGTAGAGTCACACCATCTGTGCATTCATGCATGTACACAGGGCAATGGTATCTGTCACACATTGTTATTAATTTTACCCCCCACCCACCCCCACCCCTCCCTTCCCTCTATGCTAGCTATCTTTCCTCCATTCTTGCCATCTTTCCCCCCCACATTATGCATCATCATTCATATATCAGAGAGACCATTCGGCTTTTGGATTTTTGGGATTGGCTGATCTCACTTAGCATAAGAGTTTCCAACATCATCCATTTACCTACAAATACCATAATTTTATTCTTCTTTATGGCTGAGTAATATTCCATTGTGTATATATACCACAGTTTCTTTATCCATTCATCTACTGAAGGGCATCTAAGTTGATTCCATAATCTAGCTATTGTGAATTGAGCAGCTATGAACATTGATGTGGCTGCATCACTGAGGCAATCTGATTTTAAGTCCTTTGGGTATAGGCCAAGGAGTGGGATAGCAGGGTCAAATGGTGGATCCATTCCAAGTTTTCTAAGGAATCTCCACACTGCTTTCCAGAGTGGCTGCACCAACTTGCACTCCCACCAGCAATGTATGAGTGTACCCTTTTCCCCACATCCTCGCCAACACCTGTTGTTGCCTGTGTTCTTGATAAAAGACATTCTAATTGGGGTAAGATGAAATCTTAAGGTGGTTTTGATTTGCATTTCTCTTATAACGAGTGATGTTGAACATTTAAAAAAATATTTTAAAAAAATTGATGTGGCTGTGTCACTATAGTATACTGATTTTTAAGTCTTCTGGGTATATGCAATATTTGGTCAAAAATAACAAAATATATTTATAAAAAACTACAGATTAAACAGTATTTTTCACATACATTATTTCCTATCTTGCGCATTTCTAAAATAACACTGTCATTTAAAATTATGCATTTATAACTAAAGACACAGGCACAGAGAAAATGGGTAATTTGCTTAAGAGCACAAAACTTATTAAGAAGCATAACTAGTATCTGAATCCAAATTTTCTGTCTCCAAGTTCTGTACTCTTTCCACAACATTGTGACTGCCTTCCATAAAATTACCAAGTATATCTTACAGAGAAAAATACAATCTCCATTATGGACTTCTGCTTTTGACAGTTCTCAGGAACGCAGTCATCACAATGGTCTAATCAGATTTTAATGTAATTTTCTTCCTTTGTCTTGTAGGAAAAAAATAAGCAAAAGCAGTATGTACTCATAATCCAACCCACATTAAACAGAACAACTCCTTCTTTGGTCACATTTTAGATTTTTTTTTGTTGTATTTTTTTAGTTATAGATGAGCACAGTATCTTTATTTATTCATTTTTTATGTGGTGCTGAGGATCAAACCCAGTGCCTCACATTTTAGCTATTTAGATATTAACTGACACCTAATAACTGTACATATTTATGGGATATAGTGTGATGTTTTAATACATGTGTATAATGGGCAATGGTCTAGATGTTTATTCTTTATATCCCACCTTTTCCAAAAATGATTTGAAGGGGATGATGGTTGGTAAGACTTATTATAGGACACAAAAAGCATGAACCATAATAGAAAAAATTGATAAACAAGGATTTCGTTAACATTCAAAATAGGTCTTTGAAACATCATTGTATGGTACACAGACTAGGAGAAAATATTTGCAAAACACATACAATAAAGGTTTTGTATGCAGGATTCATAAATAATTCCCAAAACCTAATAACAACCCAGTTTTAAAACTATGAGCCAAATATTCGAACAGATATTTACCAAGAAATACAAATAAGCTTAACACTGCCAGTCATTAAGTAAATGAAAATTAAAGTGAAATGCCTGTACATACCAATTATTTAAATGACTAAAATCAAAAACTGGCGATATAAAATGTTGAACAGAACAAGGACCAACTGGAACTCTCATACACTGCTAGGGGAAATGCAAAATAATACAACGGAGAAAAAAGTTTGGCAAATTTTTTATACACCCAATAAAAAGAAAACCATGTTCAAAAACCCATATATTCAAATGTTTATAGCACTTTATTTGTACTGACTAAAAACTGGAAACAACAAATGACTGTGGGTATTTGTGAATGGATAAACATACTAGGGTATACCTATACAAAGCAATACTCATCAGGAATTTTTAAAAACAGAAGTGATACACAATAAAGATGGATCACAAAAGCATATACTAAATGAAAGAAACCTGACTCAGGAGACAACAGACTATATGATTCCATTTACATAAAATTGTACAGAAGGCAAAATCATAGTGACAGAAAGCAGACTGGTAAGTGACAAAGCCTGGGGATGGGAAGAGACTTGAAAGGGCATAAGGAAACATTTGGGAAGAAAGAAATGTACTCCGTGCAATCATCAGTGTCGTCATTCCCACTAAGCTTAATGTCAACTGTCAATTTTTCCTACAAAGCTAAACTGAAATGCCAATCAAATTTGTTTGGATACTTTTTAATACAATATCAAATGTGGTTATAAAACAGAAGTAAGAAGCTGGGGTGTGGGTTAACAGTTGTGCCTAGCACGTGTGAGGCTCTGGGTTCCATCCTCAGAACCACATAAAAAAATAAATAAATAATATAAAGGTATTATGTCCATCTACAACAAAAAAAAATTTTTTAAAAAAGAAGTAAATGCCCTCAGAAGCTATTCTCAAACAAACTTCCTTACTGTGTTCAACTATACATTAGGAAGACTATTCTAAAGAGAAAAAAAATGTGTGGCAGTGGGATATTGAACCCAGGGCACTCCACCACTGAGCCACATCCCCAGACCTTTTTATTTTTAATTTTTGAGACAGGGTCTCACTAAGTTGCCAGGATTGGCCTCAAACTTGTGATACTCTTGCCACAGCCTCCTCAATCACTGGGATTAAAAGGCATGTGCTACCGTGCCCAGCAAAAAAAATTTTAGATGTTTACAGTCAATTGTAAAAAGTGTCAAAAACTGAAGCGGGATGCGGTGGTGCACACTTGTAATCCCAGTCACTGGAGAGGCTGAGGCAGTAAGATCAAGAGTTCAAAGCCAGCCTCAGCAAAAGCAAGGTGCTAAACAACTCAGTAAGACTCCAGAAACCAAATCCCAAGTAACCAAAAAATTTTAAAAAAGTTACAAACTAGCATCAAGTGAAATACTAATAAGCTCAATATCTAGGAAAATTGCTCTAATAAAGCAAAAAACATGTAACTGCATTCCTAAATGTAAGTTATAACTAAGATACAAAATAAATAAAATACAATAAGTACCAGAAATATAAATTAGATGAAATTAAGTTAAAATACAGGAAGAAAATTATAAAACTATCCTAATCAAAATGGATCAAATCTTGAATAAATGTAAAAAACAGCAGGCTCCTAGGTGAGAAAACTAAGTGCACATAAATACCTTTTTCCCAAAGTAGTGCAATTCTCATCACAGTCCAAATAAAATGCCTCTTTAAAGTTTCATATTTATGTTCTACTGTCATGTATAATTAAAAAGAACCAATAAAAAAAAGTATTTTAAAAAAAGTTCCATATTTATGCCAAAGAGCAAATAAGTGAGCCAGTCACAGTGGTACACACCCATAAACCAGCCACTCTGGAAGCTAAGGTAGGAGGACCTCAAGTTCAAGGCCAGCTTGGACAACTTAGGGAAACCCTGTCTCAAACCAAAAAATAAAAAGGGCTTGGGGATGTGGCGTAGTGATAGAGCCCCTGGGCTCTACCCCCAGTCAAGTACACATACACACACACCACACACACACACACATACACACACACACACACACACACACAGAGCAAATGAATAGAAAAAACATTTTGGCCCAGTGGGATTTTTTTTTTTTTTGGGGGGGGGGGGTCCTGGCGATTTAAACCCAGGGACTCAAGCATGCACTCTACCACTAACCTACACTCCTATGCCATAGTGAGAATATTAAATTATAATGCTATAATAATAAAAATACTGACATTGGGTTGGGATTGTGAATCAGTGGTAGAGCGCTTGCCTAGCATGTATGAGGCACTGTGTTTGATTCCCCGCACCACATAATTTAAAAAAAAAACTAAATAAACAAAATAAAGGTTAAAAAAAAAACTAGCATTGATCAATAGACATATTTGACTGTACTATAAATAATTAACAAAACTGAAAAAATATCAAAACACTAGAAAGGAAGAATTGGTTAATAAATAATGATGACCTAGGTAAAATGGCAATTTGAGAGTGAATGGTTTCTTAAACCTCTTAGGGGAGAGGTACTGGGGATGGAACACTAAGAAGTGCTTTACCACCAAGCTACATGCCCAGTCCTTTTTTCTTTATTATTCTTTATTTTGAAATAGGGTCTCACTAAAATACTAAGTCTAGCCTCAAACTTGAGATCATCCTGCCTCAGCCTCCTGAGTCACTGGGATTACAGGTATGCATCACCACTCCCAGCTTCTTAAACCATTTTTTAAAGACACTAAAATAAACTGAATTTAAATACCAAATTTCTCAAATAAAAGGGCCTTCCTAAATATAGAAATAACAAAAAAAAACACACAAAAGTTGGACAGATTTGACTCCTAAAATAACAAATTTCTGCATGTCCAAACATGGTCAAAATGAAAAGACAGAGAATAGACCATGGAAATGTTTGTATCAAATATGACAACAGATTAATATATTTTAAAATCTCAGGCAGATCATTAAGAAAAACAAAGTCCCTAACAGTTAACTAGGACAAGACCAAACAACTCAACAATGAAAAATACAATTAGTAAACAGAAGAAACTATTTGACTTCATAAGTAAATGTTCAAATGCTATATAACATAAAACTAGCAAAGAATTTTACAAATACAAGCCAATGCTTGCCAGGCACCGTGCCCGATGCCTATAATCTCAGAGGCTCAGGAGACTGAGGCAGGAGGATCGCGAGTTCAAAGCCAGCCTCAGCAAGGGCAAGGCACTAAGCAACTCGGTGAGACCCTATCTCTAAGTAAAATACAAAATAGGACTGGGGATGTGGCTCAGTGACTGAGTGCCCCTGAGTTCAAACCCTGGTTCCAGAAAAAAGGCCAATGCTTATGGTGGAATAGTTTTTTGGTTTGTTTCTTTTTTAAGACACTTATTTATTCATTACTGCTCTAAACAGGCACAACTCTTTTAGGAAGCAACCTAAAGAAAAATTAGTCAAGAACCTTAAAAAATATCAACACACCTGAACCCAGTGTTGGAACTATCCTAAAATATAATACTTTTTTTTTGTGTGTGTGTGTGTGTGTGTGGTGCTGGGGACTGAACCCAGGGTCTTGTACTTGCAGGGCAAGGACTCTACCAACTGAGCTATATCCCCAACCCCAATACTTTTTTTTTTTTTATATTTTTTTAGTTGTAGAAAGACATCATACCTTTATTTTCTTTAGTTATTTTTTATGTGATGCTGAAAATCGAACCCAGTGCCTCACATGTGCTAGGCAAGCAGCACTCTACCACTGAGCCACAACCCCAGCTCAATATAACACTTTTTTAAAATTAATTTTATCTATACCAAGATGTTTACAGCAATTATTGGTAATAACAAAATTTGGAAATAAATGTTAGAACAAAAAAAAAATCTGAACAATGGTGACTATCAAACTCTCTGATTATCTTAAAGCCAGTTTTCACACATCCTGTTCAAGTCCATCTTCCATGTCATCCCCAGACTTTTTTTATTTTTTTAGATGTTGATGGTCCTTTATTTTATTCATTTATTTATGCATGGTGCGGAGAATCAAACCCAGTGCCTCACACATGCTAGGCAAGCACTCTACCACTAAGACACAACCCCAGCACTTTTTTTTTTAAATAAACCTTTTCTCTTTTTTCTGCATATATTTTTATTAGCTGTTGATGGACCTTTATTTTATTTATTTACATGCAGTGCCAAGAACTAAACCCAATGCCTCACGCATGCTAGGCAAGTGCTTAACCAATGAGCCACAATCTCAGCCCCACCTTTTCTCTTTTAAAAAAAAAAAAAAATTGTAGTTGTAAATGAACAGAATGCCTTTATTTTATTTGTTTATTTTTTTAAATAGATGTTGACAGATCTTTATTGAATAAATTTATTTATATGTGGTGCTGAGAATCGAACCCAGTGCCTCACACATGCTAGGCAAGTGCTGTACCACTGAGCCACAACCTCAGCCCTATTTGTTTATTTTTATGTGGTGCTGAGGATCAAACCCAGTGCCTCACTTGCGTGCTAGGCAAGCACTCTGCCACAGAGCTACAGCCCCAGCCCCCAGACTGTTTTTAATATTTTATTTATTTATATGCAGTGCTGAGGATTGAACCCAGGATGTCACACATGCCAGGCAAGTGCTTTACCACTGAGCCACAACTCCAGCCCCACCCACACTGTTTTTAATTAGAAAATATACCAAAGCTTCAAATACTTTTTTAAGTATTTAAAAAAAGTACCACCACCTTAAAATAAGCTGTTTTTGTTTTTTAATCAAACTTCTTGGCAAACTATAGTAATATCCTAAATGGACTAGTCTTTGTCTATAGCTTCATCTCTTGTCACTCACACCCAGTGCATTAGCCATAAGGAAAACATGTAGAACTATATATAGAACTACCATGTATCTCTGCATTCATTCAATATAACACTAAAAAACTCCTAATCCATGCTGACACAAGGATCCTGCCTTCATGGAGTTTATAGCATACATATTTACAATAAATGCCTATCAGTGAGTTAGGTTTGATAATGGAGAAAGAGCTTCTTAAGAGTCATAGGAGTCAATTCAGGTCAGGAAAAGTTCTAGGGATAATGGTAATCCTTGAGTTGAGCCTTAAAAGGTAAGCAAGGATTGCAAGGGGTGAGGGTAATTCCAAATGAATGCAATATATTTATTTTATTTTTCCACACAAATTGTAATTCATTTGAAACAGGCTTTCTATACAGATAGCTAACTTGGGTTCTGACATGGACTTAATCTCCTAGTCACAGAGCTATTGTGAGAACTAAAAGTGACAATAGATATAAACATGACAATGTCTTGCACCTAATACATTTCTGTCATAAACACATAACAATAATAATTACAACAGTGTATTTCAAGGGTCCTGCCTTTTTAAACATGAGAGTAAGAGATAAAAAATAAAAATGAGGTCAAGAGAGTAAAAACAGTATGAACAAAGTTAAACAACCTATCATATTTAGCTAGGGTCAAAAGGTACTGTCTACAGACCATGATAATATTCTCATTCTACCATATTATAATTAAACAACAATTTATATTCACAATAATGAATCATAAGGAGAACATTATAGTCTGTTAAGTATGGTCTATTTTAAGAGTGGGACATATTACATCTTTAAAAGTCTCTCACCAAAAATGACTAAAATAAAAACTTTGTGTTCCTTAAGGGTGACCCTTCATTTTACCTTGCAAATTGAATTCTATGCTAAATAAATGTTAGTATGTTGTGACAGTACGTCAATCAACAGAAAAAAAGTAGAAGCCCTGATTAAAATACACACACACACACAAATGCGCACAGACTTTACTCACCAAGAAAACCAAACTGTGCAAAGCACCTAGGCTTGATCTACTTCCAGTCTGAAGGAGGTTAGACAACAAGAGAGAACTTAAGAGAAAAGGAAAGAGCTAAGCCACATTGGCCTCCTCCTCAGTAACTAAGAAAATAAAATGAACCTGGGACATTCAAATCAATCACTAACATCCCTAAGAGTCATTATGGTGTACAGAAACCTGCAAGGTACAATCAAGTTGTAATCTTTAAAGGTTTGTTATCAATAAAATATGCAATTAAATAATACTAAGTAATTAGCATAAAGTAGGGTTTTAAAATTAATTTTCCTTAATTTATAGATCAGTAAGGTTAACCTTACTGCCAAGAGTAAGGTTTCTCCTCCTAGTAAGAGGAGAAATAGAATACAAAAACATCAAAATTACAAGAAGTCTGAAATAAATGTTCTGGAGAAGTAATCTGCTATTTCTCCATGCCTAAGAATTTAGAATATTAGAAATTACACTAAACTGCTTTTTCCAGCCTTTGGTTTTCAAAATAATAATGGTCTTCAAACACCCCCTCCCATTTTTTTTATTATAACCAAACATAAAGAGTACTTTCTATACAAACCATGTCTTACTATTGTAAGAAAACCCTGAATTAGATAAACATACTATACCGATTACACATTGTAGAATCAATTTGCACTAGAAATACTAGTGGAAAATTGATAGTATTACCACACAGACCATTTTAATGATCAAGTGTTAATGTGTCATAAAGAACAGAAGTAGTTTGATGGACCAAATCAAATTTTAACCACCGGTGTTCTGAGGAAGCTCAAATTTGGGATTAGCCCCACTTTCTTAGCATCAAAAAAATTCATTGATTGATTGTGGTTTTAAGAACAATGTGTGGAAAACTCTAATATCTGTTGTGGGCAGAGATATCATTACTTAAATATTTATCCTTCAGTGTGTGTGTGCTCCTGTAAGAATTGTTAGCATTTCAAAAAAAAAAAAAGAATCATAATAGTAATTGTTACAGCCTTTCAGTAAATTAGTAATTCTACATTAAGGATATAATTGAGTAGCTACAATTCATAAAGCACGCTGGAATCAAAGGCACTCTGTAAATTTAAAATATTAGTATATTAACTGAAAAGCAAAGAACAATAATTTCAAAACATCTTATAGCCCAAGTGTATTGTAAACCAAACAAAATTCACTGTGGGATCCGCTGTTTTCTGGGTTTTTTTAGTGATTTTTTTTCCTCTGTTAGGAAACCCAGATCTAAATGAACTGTTAAACACTTAGTCTAAAGGTATGCCAAACATTTCTTAAGGTCTTAACAAAGAATCAACTTTAAAAAAAATAAAATAAAATAAAATGAGGCCTAGGTTAAATATTTTATTTGGCTTCTCAAGATGGACTGAGAAGTTGGGCACCAGCTCCAGACCAATTCCTGGAAGAACATCAAACACGGCCCTGTCATTTATCCAGTCAGTCAAAACAATCTTTTCCATCTAACCCTTTAATGTTTATGTCCTAAAAAGCTGCTAATTGAATCCAGCTCTTGAGATCTATTTGTTAAAATCTATACCATCTAATTTTTAAATGATGAACAAAAATGAAAAAAATATAAGTTAACTTTCCTGGCTAAACAGGAGAGATTCCATCATATGTAACCAAAAAGCAAGGGGGGGGGGGTTGTTAATGTTTGTTGAACTTGAAAAGAAAACTATTCCCAATGGCTTTAAGGAACTATCAGAGTATGTCAAACTGTTTTTACAATTGTATTTTAAATTCTTCAGAAAAATCTAAATATGGGGCTGTGGCTTAGTGGCAAAGCGATTGCCTAGCATGTGAGAGGCACTGGGTTCAATTCTTACTTAGCACCGCATACAAAAATAAGCAAATAAAATAAAGGCATGCTGTCCATCTACAAATAAAAAAAAAAAACCTAAATATACAAAATCACTCTATTTAGTTCAATGTTTCCTCTCCCAGCCACCCAAAATAAGTGCAATCCTTCCTAACAAACTTCGCTTATGATTTTTTATATATAATGAATCACATGCAGTAAGGAAACCACAAATAAATACTTCAAGATCTACTGAATCACACTAAAAGCCTCAAAACTCATTTTATCGGCAGAAAATCAAATTCCAGTTTTCTCCCTCATTTTCTCTGTATGTATACAGACAGCCTAGAGGGAAACAGCCTATTTTGATGGGTTTTGCACACCTAGGATCAGTTTCCTTCCAGGATTGCTGGCACAGAACTGACTCCAGATAAAAACAACAACAGATAAACTACAGCATCAAAGATCCCTATAAAGGTTTCCACTGACTTCTCCAAAATAAGGAACCTGAAAGGGAGCCAAAGACAAGCATCCCCCAATCTAGGGTTTCTATTAAGAAACACTCAGTTAATGATTCTTCCCAATTTTCCCTTGGGAAAGCAAAACTGTAATGAAAAAAAAAATTTTTTTTAATCGCAGGCAACATACATTTAAGCTGAATTCTCAAAATACCAAACTCAATGCAAGTTTTCATCTAGAAAGTTCAGCCAGTGGACTGGGATGTGCTATAAGTATTCGACTAGAAAATTTGTCCATATAAATCTCAAAGTCTAGTATGGGCAAACATAATTACAGCTTATTCCTACACTCCTGCACATACACAAATCCTCTAAGGAAAATTTACTCAACACACATCCGAATATAAAGGGGACAATTTATTAATGGTAAATGACGAAACTACTATAACCACGCTGATTTCAATTACACTTTCAAACCAAATATAATTTTTCCTTAAAATGAAGCTGACATGTTCATATAATACCAAAAATGGCAACGTAAGCAAAACATACCTGTAACGTTAAAGATTTCATGCACATGGAATCGTAAACACTTTGTAAAAATAGTCTTCTATCTAGCAAACCCCTCTGGACATTCTTTTCCATTTAGAAAAGCGAAGGGGGAAAGGGGAGAGAATGAGAGAAAGTTTGCTTGAAAGTTTGCATGAGCACATACTTAGAAATGTACCCCCCCTTAAAAAAAAAAAAGTGTTTCTACAGCAGATCTCGAGTCAGACGTGAGCCACATTCTGCGGCCTACAAGGAACAACCCCAAACATGCTACCCTACAATCAAACACTTCCAAAACACAGAGTGTACAATAAACCCGAGTCGTGGGATCAGCCAGACACACCGGAAAAGTCAACCTCAGTCTCCTTCCCTCCCTCCCAAAGACGTGCTAAGTTTAAGGTGTGTGGCACCGGCCACAGGGGCCGGCAGCACGGAGGAAAGGTTTTGCACGCGGGCACAAGTGGGTGTCCAAGTTAACAACCCGGGAACACACACACACACACCCTCCCGTTAAGCACTCCATCTTTAAGGAGTGTTTACTGCGCGCAGTCAGCAACCGGATTCAATAATCCCCTTCACAACCCCACCTGGGCAGCAGCCCAGGGGCTGCTCCCGGTGGCCGTGGGGGAGAGCCGAGCTCCTCCGCCCAGACGTCCCGACCTCAGATCCGCCACACACTCGGCCCGGCGTACGCCTCCCCTCCACAAAGGACCTCCTGGCTCTTTTAAGAATGTCCAACCTCGCGCGAGGGTCCTCCCACGACTCTCGCAGAACTAGGCCTTCCCACGCCGCGACCCCCGAGGCACCACTGATCGCGACTCTGGCCCTGCCCAAGGCCACAGGCACCCCCCGCCGGCCGCCCGCCGCCCCCCTCACCTGTCAGGCGCAGCTTGACGGGCCCGTTCCTCCGGCCTCCGGGGTTAGACATGTCCCCGGCGGCGGGGGCGGCGGCGGCGGCGGCGCTCCGGGCCGGCGGGCGGGGCGGGGGCGACGGCGAGGCGCGGCGGAGTCACCACAGCGGCCGGGGCTGGGGCCCGAGCAGCCGGCGCCGCGGCCGCCTCGGCCGGAGGGTCCCGGATGTGCCGAGCGTCGTCGCCATGAGCCGCGGAGGGAGCGGGACGCCTAGCTCCCCCCCTCCTCCCACTTCTCCTTCCCCGGCCCCGGCCGCACAACAAAGCGGCAGCGGCGGCCGCGCCGCCTCCGCCCGCGCCCCCCGCCGCCGCACCCGCCGCCTCGCGGCCGCTGCGGCCTCTTCCCTCCGCCCGGCTCGGCGAGCCCCGGAGCCGACGGGGCTAGTCGGCTGAGGCGGGCGGTGCTCGGCGCGCCGGAGCAGGACTTGGGGATCGGCCGCTTCCTCCTCCACCCGCCCTCTTGTCTGAGGGAACCGGGTCCTGGGGCCGCCGCCGCCACTCGTCGGCTCGGGGGCGGAGAGGAGACGGGAGGCGGGGCCGGCGGGGCGGGGCCTGGGCGGGACGCGGGCGCGCGCCGGGTGTCGGGGCGCGGGCCCGCGGGGACCTTGTGCGCTGCTGCCCAGGGTCTCGCTCCGGGCTTGGAGCAGGAGCCCGCAAAGCCGCCAAGCTGCGGCAGCCAGGCGGCACCTGGAGGGATTGTGTCCAGCGCATTGAAGGGAGGGCTTGTGTCGGTGCAGGAAAGACCGCATTTATTAGACGCCCACTTGCATGCAGGGCTCTCGGAGAGGCCAAGGCGAGCAAAGTTAGAACCGAGTCCATTGCCCACTCCCAACCCCAATTTATCGTCTCAGGTGAGGGAAGGGGCTACATCCCATACCCATTGTCATAGCAAATCCCCTGGAGTGCTTTGCTGCTGGTATTGTAGTTACCGCCTCCACCCTGGACTCACCTGGTGGACGAGAGATCAGGTTACCTGCCTGCTCGGGCTCTTTTTCCAACTGGAGCATAAGAGTAGGGAGATGATACTAATACCATAAACGATTGTTAGTTAATAAGATAACCCTTGAAGAGACTGTGTGAAAAGCTTTTTGTGCAGTACTGTGTCTGGTTATCTCGGGAGGAAAAAATATAAAATGAAATAAAAATAAATATGACTTACACTTTGACCCGTAATTGCACTGCTAGCAATTTATTCTTGACAAATAATACAGAAGATGTTCTTTGCAGAGTTTGGCTAATAACAAAAGGGGGTGGGAAATGTGCCTAATGGTGAATTACCTCAACTGCATGGATTTTTTATAGTCATTTAAATGGCAATTAGGACGATCATGTAACATGGAAGAGTTTATATATAATGCAGTTTAAAAGCAGAATAAAAGTCGTATGTATACACACCAAAGTAGTTCAATGAAAACTACAGTGTGAGGAATTCGTGTATGTGTGCTTTGTTAAATTTTCTTAAGGCTGTTATACCTAATGGAATGTAAAATGTTGCCAGGCACCATGGCTCATGCCTGTAATCCCAGCGGCTAGGGAGGCTGAGGCAGGAGGATTCCAAATTCAAAGCCAGCCACGGCAAAAGCGAGGTTGCTAAGCAACTCAGCGAGAGCCTCTCTCCAAATAAAATAGAAAATAGGACTGGGGATGTGACTCAGTGATTGAATGCTCCTGAGTTCAATCCCCAGTACACCCCCCAAAATCTAAAACGTTTAATAAAGTCTCATATATTTTAGTTCTAATCAGTGTAAGTTGTTGCATTTAATTCATCAAAGAAGTCTCTTCATTCTCAGGTTGAAGTTACCTCCAAGTGCATTTCATCCGTCTGGATACACCCCTACAATTAAAGTGATCCCAAAATTATATAATGTTCCAGAATCAGACTGAAAGTACAAGGGACAGTGCTAGAAATTCATTCAACAAAAGCTGAGTACCTATTATGTGCAAAGCAGAGAACAAGGTTCTTTAGAAATGCTTCCTTGTACTACAGAAGATCTGATGATACAAGAATCAATTTAAACAATAGGTGCTCTCACTATGTAAGAGGCGGAACAGTGACAATGAGCTTAGCAAACTGATGAATGCATACATATTTGCCTTATGGCACACACTTTGTTCCAAACCACCCAGTGACATAATTTGTAGCTTTGTATTAGGTAATAGAAGTTAGTATTTCAGGTGATAGGGAGCCTGGGGGAAGACTGCTTGTGAAATTTAAAGCAGTACATTCAAATGTGTAATTGACAGTGGGGGGGAGGAATGGATACAGATGTGATATGCAAAAGAGGACTCCATTTAGGCTTACTTGTAAGTTTAAACCTTATTGTTTAAAACAAAAATTCAGATAAGAATAATACTTTAAAATCATTCAATGCATCAGGAATAATCTCTTTTAAAGATGATCATTTTATTATTGTTGTTTTCCTTACCACGCTAAATGTTATTTGACACTGACTTTAAATATTTAATGGAAAATAAGTGGGAGTGGGAGAAGGAAGGATAGTAGACTGAGACAGACCACATTACCCTATGTATATGTATGATTACATGAATGGTGTGAATCTACATTGTGCACAATCATAGAAATGAAAAGTTGTACCCCATTTGTGTACAATGAATCAAAATGCAATCTGTGAAAATAAATATTAAAAAAAATAAGTAACCAAAAGTTTATAATAAAGTAAGACAAGTGCCCAAATAAAGTGGAATAGTACTAATAGGAAAGTCATTTTTGAATACATCTCTTAATTCAGTGGCCTCAATGAGTACAGGCCCAGCCTACAGAGATGCTTGGATCAGAAGCCTTTAAATCCACTACTTTGGGTTCTGGAGATTAATGCTCTATCTGAGGTGCAGGTGACAAAGATCTTCTCCCATTCCATAAGTTCTTCACGTTCCTGATTGTTTCCTTTGCTGTGAAGAAGCTTTTTAGTTTGATACCATTCCATTTATTGATTCTTTTTTTTTTTTTTTTTTTTCTTTTTGCAGTGTTGGGGATTGAACCCAGGGCCTATGTGCTTGCAAGGCAGGCACTCTACCAACTGAGCTATATCCCCAGCCCCATTTATTGATTCTTGATTTTACTTCTTGCACTTTAGGAGTTTTGTTGAGGAATTCAGTTCATAAGCCAGTGTGATGGAGATTTGGGCCTACTTTTCTTCTAGTGGGCTCAGGGTCTCTGGTCTAATTCCTAGGTCTTTGATCCACTTTGAATTGAGTTTTGTGCAGGGTGAGAGTAGAATGAATAAAACGTAACTTTCCTATGTTCACATATGAATACATGACCAGTGTAACTCATCATCATCAACTCCTCATCACAAGAATGGGAAGTTATACTCTTATGTATGATATGTCAAAATACATTATACTGTGTGTACAACTAAAAAGAACAAAAAAAAAGGATGTCTGAAAAAGAATAAAGGAAAAACACATATTTATATGTCCCCCCTCCTTTAAGATTATTTAAAAGTGTACATTTTAATGAAAATATGCAGGAAACTATCAATTGATAGCCGGAACAAAAAAGAAAATTAACTGTAAGTTGAGAATCTTATATAATATTGATTGCATTCATTCAAGCAGAAAATTATTCCAGAAAAGGAAAAATAGCATTGAACATGACGATAGGGCCATTCTACAGTAAACTATTCTATAATGGAAAAATAATAATAATTAAAGCTCATACTAGTAGAAGAGAATTTTTGGAAGGAAAGAAAGGAAGGGAGCCAGGCACGCCTGAAATCCCACCACTTGGGAAGCTGAGGCAGGAGGATCGAGAGTTCAAAGCCAGCCTCAGCAACTTAGCGAGGCCCTAAGCAACTCAGTGAGACCCTGTCTCTAAATAAAATACAAAATAGGGCTGGGGATGTGGCTCAGTGGTAAAGTGCCCCTGGGTTCAATCCCGAGTACCCCCCCAAAAAAAAAAAAAAAGAAAAAAGAAAAGAAAAGAAAAAGAAAGGAAGGGAGTAAGTATAGGGAAGGAAAGAAGGGAAAGAAGGAGAACTTATATTGACTTAGATTTAATTTAACTAAAAGTGCTTTTTAACCAGTGACTCCCTAGGTCATTTGGTGATGAAAATACAGATTCCTAAGCCCATCCCAGGGTTTCTGAATCAGAATTTCCTGAAGTTGGTTTCAGGAGTATTTGTAAAAGCTTCACAGGGGACTCTGACCCACAGCCAAGTTCAGAAACTACTACTCTGGTGGTTCTCAAACGTCAGCATGCATCAGAATCCCCTGGAGAGCTTGCTGAGCACAGATTGGTTCATCCTACCCCCAAGAGAATGCTTGGGGAGTGGAACTCTGGTGTTTGCATTTCTAACAAGTTCTCAGGTGATGCTGCTCCTCAGGGTACCACACTTTGAAAACAACTGCAGTATCCTGAGTTACAGGGTTAAGGAAAGCTCAATTACCATTAGATTAAATTTCAGCATTGAACCTACTACCTCAGTTCATCATAGCAACACTTTTAGATGTGTTTTTTTAGGGGGAAAAATGGAGGAATTACAATTCTTGGGAAATTCATCCTTTGCTTTCTCCCTAAAATAGAAATCCACTTGGAACATAAATTGTGCCTGTACATACCTTTGGTGAGGGGGAATGCAGAAAATCTTTTCAAAGGCATCTTATTCCTTTATGGCTTTTAATTTGCTCTGGGGAAGAATTGTACATCTCTTATCAAATCATTATTTCAGACATCAAGTATACTAACATCACCTATTTCATACCAATAAAATCAATCTTTTTCCACAAAGGTCACTTAATAGAAACTTCCAATAAAAATGCTCTAACAGCAATGACTAAATATCATTTGTGAGCAAAAGTTTTATGTTTTTTCATTAACATATTTTACTAATCACCTAAAATGGTACTCTTAATGATGGTATTCTGGACCATAGGTGAAAATCTACACACAGTTATGAGATGTTAAAAAGATTAAAAATCTTTTGTGGAGCTGTGGTTGTGGCTCAGTGGTAGAGCACTTGCCTGGCATGTGTAAGGCACTGGGTTCGATTCTCAGCTCTGCGTATAAATAAATGAATAAAATAAAGGTCCATCAACATTTAAAATTTTTTTTTTTTTTTTGAACCAGGGATTGAACTCAGGGACACTCAGCCACTGAGCCACATCCCCAGCCCTATTTTGTATTTTATTTAGAGACAGGATCTCCCTGAGTTGCTTAGGGCCTCGCTAAGTTGCTGAGGCTGGCTTTGAACTCACGATCCTCCTGACTCAGCCTCCCAAGTCACTTGGATTACAGGCGTGCGCCACCACGCCCAGCTTAAAAAATATTTAAAAATAAATAAATAAATAAATAAAAATCTTTTGTTTTAAACATGTTCCTGTTTTTCAGGGCTAATGTTAAATTTGATGTGACTTTGCAAGAAAATGCTTACCATCTGTAGTTGGTATTTTTTTCTGCTCCAGACATTAACATGGTTTTTACGTAGAAGCGTTGTCTCCAGCAGTAAAAAATCTGTCTGAGTTAAGGTTATGTTAATAATGGTACTCCTGTGAAGCTATTTTTATAGTGCAAATTTCACATTTAATTCAGTGTATGCACCATGGAAAAAGCAAGCCTTGGGCACTCAGGAGTTTATACCACTGCATAAAAGTCAACTATTTTTTGTTTCATTTTTAAAATATCATGAATTTAACTTAACATAAGGTCTAGTTTCTTGCAATTGAGCTTGGAACTGATAAAACAACACCCCATGTAGTTACTGCCATCCACCTAACCCTCCCTCCCCCATCTATCCTCGTTTTATCCTCTGCCTCTGCCTGTCCCAGTTTTTATGAACTCAGATTTGGGTTCATAAAAACTGTCATGGACAGTCCCGTTCTGACAGGGTTTAGGATTAAGTCACATTCTGAGCTGTTCTCCAGTGTCACTTCTATGACTCCCACCTCCCAGCGGACCTGGTCTCCAATGATAGAAGCTGAAGTCACATCTCCTTTCTTATGTCTGTCCAGATCTGGGTTCCCCCTTGCCACTTGCCTCTTGCCTTCTATCTTGGCCATACCGGCTGGCAGGCCCTACACACATCCCCTTCTAAGGAAATCTGCCCTCATCTATGATTCTGAAACAGCATCCTGGGTTCCAACCCCAGAGGTTTCCAATTTACTTGGTTAGGAAGAGGCCCACGAATTTGCTTTCTAATGCTGCTGATGCAGATGACCCACTCTGAGAACAACTGCCTTCCACCAGAGTCAAGTCTGGGTAACCATGCTTATCACACACAAGCTTGACCTCAATTGAGCCAAGGGTGGACAGCTAACCAAGAAGCCAAACATGATGATGATGATGATGATGATGATGATGATTCTTTTTCCTTTTTTTTTTTTTTTTTAATTTTCAGTACTGGGGATTGAACTCAGGGATGTTCTACCACTGAGCTACATCCCCAGCCCTTTTTAATTTTCTATTCTGAGACATGATCTTGCTAAAGCTGCCAAGCTGACCTCAAATTTGCAATCCTTCTGCTTCAGCCTCCTGAGTAGCTGGGATTACAGGCATGCAACATCATGCCTGGCATCAAACAGAGTTTTCTTTCCTTGGAATGTGCAATGGGTCCCATTGGAAGACTGAGCCATGGGGAGCTGAGTTGACAGAGCATAGTTAGCAGCTGAGGAAACCTTTCTAAGCCCTTTCAAATAGATCAATAAAAGAGGAAATGAGTCTCTCCAAAGAGACTGATAAAGTAGACTGAGAGAAGCTGGTAACAGGCTTCCTCACCCTGAAGAAGGAGACACAGAATGATGAACAAATTCTCTGCCAGCATTTCTGGCCAGAAATGCAGTACTTATTATACTTCATCTCCAAGGGACCCCAAGTGTTAGTGTGCCCTGTTCTTTACATTCACTTTATCTTCATTTGGAACCCCTGCCTCCTTCAGGCTTACTTGTTCTTCCCCAGAACTGGAGTCTCACCTGCAACCAGCCTGTAGTTTGGACCTTACCACCAACAGGCAGTACTTCTAGAATCTCCATCAGTCTAATACATATGGCTATTGTGCACTTGAAACATGGTAAGAGATGCACTGCCGCAAGTATAAAGCACACATTGGATTTAAAGACTTGGTGTGGAAAAAAGCAAAATATCTTATTAATATTGTTTTGTTTTGTTTTTGTTTTTGGTACTGGGGATTGAAACTAGGGGCACTCAGCCACCGAGTCACATCCCCAGCCCTATTTTGTATTTTATTTAGAGACAGGGTCTCACTGAGTTG
>JAJEJO010000490.1:284942-301287 GCA_020662805.1 Glaucomys volans
ATCCTCCTGCTTCAGCCTCCAGGGGCACTGGGATTATAAGCATGCACCATCAGAAAATATTGAGTTAAATAAAATTCAACATTCAAGGTAATTCACCTATTTTTACTTTTTGCAATATGGCTACTAGATGATTCAAAATTACAAAGCAAACAAGATTTGCTTTCTATGTCTTTTGCACAGTGCAGAACTGAAGGGAATGGCCATCCACTCATGTACATCCAGAATGTTCAGCACTGGATTCTCCAGTGGTCTTTGTGCTTTCCCCAGCATCAGACTTTGCCTGCATTACCCTTTAGACCTTTCCTTACCCAACCAGTTCTCCAGCCAGTTTCTATGGCTGTCATCTCCACAGTTCATTCCACCTTCATGAGAATGGAAAGATCTGATGCTGCAGGTCATTCTTCCAACCCTCCCACAGGTACCTGGTTTTGCTTTAAGTTGACCATCATGTTCTATGCCTAAGTATCAAAATTGAACAGATCTTATATCATGAATTCATGTGTCAGATAGTGAACTGGACAACCTCTGTTATGGGTTGATTGTCTCCCCAAGATATGTTGATATCCTAACCCTGGTACCTGTGAATATGACCTTATTTGGAAATAGGGTCTTTGCAGATGTAATCAAGTTATGATGAGGCCATCAGAATGGGTCCTACTTCAATGAGTGGTGTCTTTGTAAGATGAGGAAAATGCCATGTAAAGTCAGGGGTACACAGGAAGAATACCGAGTGATGACAGGACAGAGCTTGGAGAGATGTAGCTGGAAGCCAAGGATCACCAATGACTGACAGCTGAACCCCACTAGAAGCTAGGAAGGGACAAGGGAAGAGTCTACCCAGATTCTCAGATGGAGCACCTTGGCTTTGAACTTCAAGCCTTCAGAATGGTAAGAGGATAAATTTCTGTTGTTTTAAACCACCCAACTTGCGACACTTTGTCATGGGAGCCCTAGGAAACTAATCCAACCTCTAAGTTCCTTACATACCTTGCCGTATACAATGCAGGTGGCAAAGCACATTTCCCAGCTGATTTTCATTACTTGTTGCATTTGCAATACTCTGCTTTTTTACAAACAGAAAATCATGTAACACTAGGTCACTTGTATGGACCCATTTTCAAATGTCTTAAGTATACAAACTAGCCTGTTATACTGTGAATTCCGAGTTAAAAGAGAATGTAATTTGAAGAGATTGCATATTTTCCAAAGCCAGTTTGGTGATTTAAGCATGGAAGTATTACAATTAAATGTTTGAAAAGTTATCTGTGCATGTTTTGCTGTAAGCTGATATCATGAAGCAACACATCTTTTCAGGATGAGGTAGCAGCCTCAGCCCCCGGGGAAAGGGAGGGGGGGATCACTTCACTGCAACTACTTTGGACAACTGAGCAACATGAGCAGGCTCGAAACAAAAGTCATCTCCAATCATCTTCAAAATACAAAACTGTAGTAGCTACAACACGATTCTCTAAGGGCGGGATGGGAGGAGATGTGGAAATATTTGTATGATGCAGTCTTGATGGGTAATGCAGAGAATATGGGCCAGAATGAGATCAACCTGACTTGTAAGCCCATGGGTCAATGTCAATCTGTTGCTTAAAATCCCTCCATGGTTGCTCGTTCCCTTTAGGATGCAGTCCAAATAGCTTTGAGTGACATTCCTGGTGCTGCCAGGGCCCTGTCTGCCTCTTCACCTTCATTTCCTCCTTGCCTGCCCTACCTGTGCCAACGGACTCAAGACTGTCTCTTTCCATTTCCCATGATGACCAATTTCTTTCACCACTCCCCTTCAGACACCTGAGTTCCAGACTCCTCGTCACATCAAAATGCAAGAGCATCTAATATGAACCTTTTACAAAAAGTAATTGGCTACTTGATTGATTAATAAGTAAGTTATATTAATCAATCATGTGTCTGCTAATAGATTACTTAGAGTTATGTCATTCTGGTTAATTATAGATCATTGAACAGGAGAACCACTTAAATCACTTAACAGGTTCAACTCCCTCTAGCTGAAGAAAGGCCGTTTCATAACTTCTTAAAAGACAATCACGTGTCTCCAACCGTGTGTATACTTTTGATCGGCACAGACTCTGATGATAAAATCAATTGCTGGAATACATTCTCTTTGTTATTCGGGTCTTCCAGGTAGCAACCCCAAAATGTCAAACCAAAACTTCAGCCCTCCCTTTGAGGTAGGGTACTCTGGCTGTGCCTCCATCATGGGGGGCCTGTCCCAAAAAGACCTATAGCATGGAGGACCAGAAAAGGCAAATGTTCTGCAGGCAACTGAATTCCAAGAGAATCTCTAAACTCCACAGTTGGGGGAGTTGGTCCACCTTTCCAAGACCTGAATGCATTTTGAAAAGATGGAGAAGTCAGGAGCATCACATTAATTTATCCTCTTCCATAGGGAAGGAAACATCAAGGATTGAGTCAGAAGCAAAGTCCCCTGCTATTTATTCAGAGTGGACTCAATGAATTTTTCAAGATCCCTCCAAAGCATTGTCATTTTGAACCTTCCAAATGATGACAGAGGAAATTGTTTAAATGTGTCCATTTCCTGGGAAAGCTGACATTGTAACTGTGGAGATATTTATGGAGTAAGAAGAGTTCTTTACCTACAGAGATGCATAAAGACAGTAAAACTTGTTCAGCATGGTGGCGCGTATTTGTAGTGCCACTTACTTGAAAGGCTTGAGGTGGGAGGATAGCTAGAACCCATATGTTCAAGACCAGCCTGGGCAACAAGGCGAGACCCCATTTTAGGAAAAGAAAAAATATATATATATATATGCATGTATATATATGCTAGAACTAGAATTTCTCTATAATTGTTTTTGGTTAGTTTTGGTCAGTGGTCATTGCTTTTTTATAACTTGTTATTGTGGGTTTAAAATCTTACCCACTGAATTGATTTTAACCATACAGAAAAGGAATTTACAAATAAATATCAAAACACATGTTACACCCTATAATTCCATTCCTAGGAATCTGTTCTAAGGAAATAATCAGAAGTATGCATAAAGACATATGCAAGATTATTCATCCCAATACTATTTATGAGAACAACAAGTTGAAAGCAATTTAAATGTACAAAAGGAGATTGGTTTAAAAATAATTGGTATAGTCATATGATAAACCATTATGTAACCATGGAAAATCGTGTTCCCAAAGACTTTATTTTTTTTTCTTCAGATGTTTTTATATTTTAAAAACATGAAAATTCTCCTCTCTCCCTCCCTTTCTCCCTAGAGGAAACAACCATCATGAATTTGGCATGCATGCTTTCTGTACAGGTTTTCATACTTCATTTACTTGGTGACATAAACGAATGTTTGTAATATAAATATGTATAAATTTTAAAAAGCAAAAAACAAAAAATAAGTATGAGGAATAACCCCAATCCCAATTGTCAAATAAAACAGATTTCTAGGGTTATTTGTTTGAAATAATATAAGCTCAGAATATACCAGGTGCTCGATGTTCCTAGAGTGTGTAATCTAGTGGAGGAGGACAGATAACCCACAAGGACATGTTTTATACCTAGTATATAAAGGATAAGAAGAGAACCAGCCATTGCTTTGTAGAGTGACTTTTCAGTACCAAGATCATCAATCCTAGTGATTCTCCAGTTTCACTGAATATGTTGAAACAAAGATTTTTACCTCTTTTCAACTGAACATGAACCAAGGACAGATACTGCTGGGCCATGCTGTGGTCCACAATGGCAGATGCTCTTTGAGCTGAGATTCAACTCAGAGGAAGAGAGACCAAGAGAGAGAGAATTCTGATCTTGAGTATCCAATGTGAGGCCCCGTATCCAGCCATTTCTAAACCACCACTGGCTTCGGTCAGACTTTCAGTAACTTGCCCACAAGTATCCTAATTAATCATTCAGTGAAGCAAAATCTATCTTGTGGAAGTTGCAGTCTGCATTATTAACTAGGTCCCATGTGAATCTTCACTGAGGAAGTGAAGCATTGGCTCCAAACAGGTAAGATTGGCAAACTTTTGCTGTCAAGGGTAAGATGAGAAATATTGTAGGCTTTGGGGGCCATAGAATATCCATTATTACCACTCAATTTTAGGGGTTTAATGCAGAAGCAGCCATAGAGGAGTGGGCATGGCTATGTTCTAATGTAATGCTATTTACAAAAACATGAAGTGAGGCTAGTTTTGGCTCACGGCCAGAGTGCCTACCACTGCTCCAGAACTAGAGGCATAAGTAAAAAAGAGAGAGTGGATAGGAGTCAGTAAGTCATTTTTTTCCAAGAACTGTGAAATCTGAAACCATTTAGTAGTTGAAGGAAAGAATCCAAAGCAACCAGGCTAGGGATGTAGTTCAGTGGTAGGGCACTTGCCTAGAATGAGCAACGCCCTGGGTTCAATCCCCAGTACCACATCTAACACCAAAAAAAACCCAATATAACCATAATAAGAGCTATATTCATAGAGGGCCTACTGTGTGCTAAATACTACACTAAGGAAGATCATTTAGGGCGCTTAGGTTAACAAGGACTAAAAAGCCTGACTCAGGCTTAAACAACAAAGAAGATTAATCACCTTTGGTAACACGTAATTTTGAGATAGGGGAGATTGCATGGTTGGAGTTTCAGTAGATTAATAATTTTTTCAGGGTCCCAGGTTCTTTCTGTCTCATGCTTCTTCTGCCTTCTTCATGGCTTGGCTTTGACCCCAAGTAACTCTCCCCGTGATCACAAGATGGCAGCTCCCATTCCAAGACACTCATACCCAGACAAAAAATATCATAAAAAAACAGCATCTTGGGGATAGGATTATAGCTCAGTTTGTAGAGTTCTTGCCTGGGTTCAATCACAACAAACAAACAAACAAACAAACAAATTTCTCTCTCTTCTTCAAGGGAGTAAAGAAATTTTTTGCCAGAAGCATCCAATCAGAGTTTAATAAAATGCTCACCCTTAAACATTAGAAAAGAGAATAAACTTAAACAGAAAAGGAGGAGAAAAATAAAGAAAAAGAAATGGAATTTTCAAGATTAGTTGAGACTAATTAACCAGGAACAACCTCCCAATTTGACCATGAATTAATACCTGAGTGAAATCAGAGGTGTGTTAAGAAGGAGGTATGGGGACCAGGAGTGGATAT
The DNA here is from genome assembly GCA_020662805.1 of Glaucomys volans. Classification (NCBI taxonomy): domain Eukaryota; kingdom Metazoa; phylum Chordata; class Mammalia; order Rodentia; family Sciuridae; genus Glaucomys; species Glaucomys volans. The sequence goes on from JAJEJO010000490.1 coordinate 290,073, forward strand.
TGGATAAATAACCACAAGTGATATTGTTAGGCAATATTAGTTTCCATGTTTTACAGATGAAAAATAAAAGTCAGAGAGGGAAAAGGGACTTATCCAAGGGCACACAAAGCTAGTAAGGGAAGAGACTGGATTCAGGTTCAGGTCTGTGACTACATGTCCAAGATCTTTTTTTTTTTTTTTTTTGATACTGGGGATTGAATCCAGGGCACTCGACCACTGAGCCACATCCCAGCCCTATTTTGTATTTTATTTAGAGACAGGGTCTCACTGAGTTGCTTAGGGCCTTGCTAAGTTGCTGAGGCTGGCTTTGAACTCGCGATCCTCCTGCCTCAGCCTCCCAAGGGCTGGGATTACAGGTGTGCGCCACCACGCCCGGTCATGCCCAAGATCTTGACCACTACAGTTAAGTGCTGTGGTAGGGAAGCTGAGGATGTTAGGGAAGAGCAAGACAGTTCCACAATTTGCCTCACCAAGTAAAACTGAGCCAGTTGGGAAACCTGTGATGTGACCAGGCCTCCCTTGCAGGGTGTACCACTTGGCTTTTGCTATACAACAACCAACCTCAAAATTCAATGAGTAAACCCACAATAACTTATTTAGCTCACAATTATATGGGTCAGAAATTTGGGCTGGGCGTCTGATCTCAGCTGGACTCTCTCATGCCTCTTTGGTCAGCTGACAAGTTATCTGGGGACTGGCTTGTCTAAGATGGCCTCGGCTGGGGTGGCTTGCCTTTGTTCCTCGTGGTCCCTTATCCTCCAGCCCTCCAGCCTGGGCTTGTTCAAACAGAGGCCAGGCAGGATGCCAAAAGGGTGGGAAGAAATTCAAAAGGCCTCTTGAGACCTAGCTAGATTGTAGGAAGAGTGACTTTTTGAATAGGAATTGAGTTAAAAAAAAAAATAAAAATTAAAAAAAAAAGGTTTTCTTCTTCCACAGAAAGACTGATGCTCTAACACCACATTCCCACATTTGAATTCAGGGGAAAGGTTGGCTTATTTCATGGCCAACCTCATCTAGGTTCCTCAAAGACAAGAACTCTTAGCCAGAGCTAACAAGTAAGGACAAGAAGTAGGACATGGAGGCAGAGTGTAAAAAACAGCACTACGGTCAACAAATGAAGGTTAGGCAAAGACCAGACCACATAAGGAGAGCACCTGAAAAGCAAATATTTAAACCCAAAGACAAAATTCCACCCAGACTGTTTGTGTCCTGCCTCAAAACATACTCCATATGGCAATCATTCAGACCCATAGTTTCTACTAACCTGGCAAAATAAAGAGAAGCCACACATTCATTCAACAAATATTTATTGTGCCAAACCCCATAAACTTGAAATGAATAGAATTCTTTCTTAATTATCAAGTAGCTGTCTTTAAAAATACCCTTCAAATGACTTATGATATCTTTATAGGGGCCCAAGGGAGTTTCCCCTCCACATTAGAATCCTTTGCTTACAAAATTATTGAAACAACCAGGCATGGTGGCGCACGCCTGTACTCCCAGCGACTCAGGAGGCTGAGGCAGGAGGATCACAAGTTCAAAGCCAGCCTCAGCAACATAGCGAGGCCCTAAGCAACTCAGTGAGACCCTGTCTCTAAATAAAATACAAAATAGGGCTGGGGATGTGGCTCAGTGGCCAAGTGTCCCTGAGTTCAATCCCTGGTTAAAAAAAAAAAAAATTATTGAAACATTGTGGTCTAATTCATCTGAAAAGACCCATAGGTTTTTGTTCTGAATTCATCTGAACTCATTCACTGCTATCATTAAAAATTGAAATCTGTGACTGTGTGTAGGCATTTGAAACATTCTAGAGTTAATGCCTAAAGAAAGGCAGTGAGTTATGAGCCCATTCATAAATGGACGGTCTTTAGGTATGAACTTACCCAGCACGGAGCCTGGCCCACAGCATTGCAGCCCATGAAATCTGGCTCATGTGAATCCTCATAACAAGAGAGCAGTTGCCAAAACAAGCAAATTTCTCTAAATACAGGTGAAATAATATTCTTCCAGAGTAAATCCTCACAATGTGAAAACATACAGAGTCAGTTCACTCAACACTCTCAAAAATAGTTTTCCATAGAACTGAAGCCACGAAAAACGATTCAGCCAGTCAAGGAAGAAGAGGGAATTCTTCTCCTGCGGAGCTGCTCAGGGACCCATCTCTCCAAGCACACCAAGGTGCGTGGGCCCACCACAAGGGCCAAGTGGCCCAAGATGAGGTGGTTCTGCTGACTTCCCTTACCTCAGTATCTTCTTTTTTTCTTTTTTTTTTTTTTTTTGCAGTGCTGGGGATTGAACCCAGGGCCTTGTGCTTGCAAGGCAAGTACTCTACCAACTGAGCTATAACCCCAGCCCCCTCAGTATCTTCTTGGGGAAAGGCATGAATATGGAAATCTTCATAAGAATGAATACAAAAAATACATAGAATACAGAAATACAGACAATAAGATCAAACTATCTGCTGGGTTGTTTAGTGTTCATTGTGAAATTTTCTTGTTGGAAATATCAGTTTCTAATGTGCCATTTGTAATTACATATAGTTAAACAATCTACAATATATTCAATATTTTTTTCTTTTCTTTAGATGTTGGGGATGGATCCTGGGGCTTGGCTCATGAGAAGTAAGCATTTCATCACTGAACTATATGCCAGGCCTACAATAAATTCAATTTTTTTTTCTTTTGGTACTGGGGATTGAACCCAGGGGTATTTTACCACTGAGCCACATCCCCAGCTCTTTTTATTTTTTATTTTGAAACAGGGTCTCGCTAAGTCACTTAGCACCTCACTAAATTGCTGAGGCTGACCTTGAATTTGCTATTCTCCTGCCTTCAACACCCATCCTCTCCTAGTTGCTGGGATTCCTGGGGTGCACCACCATGCCAAACTCCAATGTATTCAATTTTATACAATATCATAGGGTCACTAAAAATATCAAGCAGGGAAATTATATCAATATATAGAAATGTGTATTTCCAATGAAGTTAAGTTTAAGGGTTAGGCATCATTGAACAGCACGTATTTACAAGGAAGTTGAGAACATGTGACCCGAGTTGGGGATGTAGCTCAGGGCTAGAGTGCTTGTTTCACATTCACGAGGCCGTGGGTTTGACCCTCAGTATCCCCCTGCAAAGCAGAATACATGACTGAGTGGAGTGATTCTATTTGAAATGAACAGCAAAATATTTTAAGCTAACTTTATATCTAACCATAGGAGATCAGTTAACTAGATTATGGTACATTCATACTATGGAATATACATAACCATTAAAATAATATTATAGGGCTGGGGATATAGCTTAGTTGGTAGAGTGCTTGCCTTGCATGCACAAGGCCCTGGGTTCAGTCCCCAGCACCACAAAAAAATAAATAAATAAAATAAAATAATATTATAGAAATATATGTATTAAATATACAAAATATGTTCATATATTTAATTATACGGAATATACAAATATTTGTATTTCTTGACATGGGAAAAATACTTCTAACATGTCAAGTTAAAAAAAACTTTTATGATAGAATGCTACTATATAAATCCATTTCTATTATTTAATGCTTTTATTAGTCATATAAATTGATTTCTTAAAAATATAATCTATATGCAGGTTTAAATATCTTAAAGGAAACACATCAAAGTGTGACTAGAGAGAGTTTCTAGATAATGAAACCATAGGGATTTTTATTTCTTCTTTGACATATTTTCCACTTTTTCTATAATGCACATTTTGGCTTTGTACTAGGAAATGAACTCAGGGCCTCATGCATGCTAGGTGAATGTTCTCCACTACTGATCTATATCCCTGGCCCTTTATATTTCTCTTTTGAGACAGAATCTTGCTAAGTTGCCCAGGCTGGTCTTGAGCTGTGGTCTTCCTGCCTCAGCCTCTTGAGCAGCTGGGATTATAGGTGCATGCCACCACACCCAGTTATAATGACTGTTTACTGTTCAGGCAATAAAACAGTTAAATACTGAGTTTTGCCAGGCATGGTGACACATGCCTTTAATTCCAACTACTTCGGAGCCTGGGCAAATTTAGTGAGACCCTGTCTCAAAATATCAGACAATAAAGGAATAAAGGCCTGGGTCCTGGGTTCAATTTCAAGTACCAAAAAAAAAAAAAATTAAGTTTTAGCAAGTAAAATATGCAAATAAGAAATAAAGAAAAGATACCAACTCTCAACAGGATTTTCGTTTTCTTCAACTTTGATGTGTTCTCCATTTTCTACTAAGAGTGTATGTTAGAGTCATATTGCTTATATTAGTAATGGTACAGATTACTAATTAATATTTCGCCTCACATTGGATGAATGGACAGAGGAAGAGGAGGTCACTTTGATAAGCTAAAAAAAGAACTCTAGATTCTATAGAATTCTTTCTTCAGAAAGATCTGAGTGTCAATAGCAGGATTTCTCAATGAAACCAAAAAAGGTGCAATTTGCAAGTACCAGTGACACCTTCACACTTGTCCAAATAGTGAAGGGATTCCCTAACTCAATACCACCCGCTTCCTGTGGTCACCAGACCCCTCTCTTGAGTCAGTGAACCAGTGGCAAAAAAAGTGAGAAAACTGGCAGTTAACAGGGGTCCCTTGGGGGTCTTGGATCCAGAGTCAATTGCTCAAGTAGAAGGTGAGGGAGCCGCTGGTCAGCAACAGCCGCAGTGGAAATGACTTCAGGCTTTTAGCTGACAATGGGCTCAGTCTGAGTCATGCCCATGGCATGGGGCTTTTGGCTGAAACTAGCAGAATTCCATTGAGGATGAAAGGCAGCATGGTCCCCCTCTACTCTGCCGTCAGCCCCACACTGCAAGAAACATTTAAAGGCCCAGGTATTATACGGTCCAAGGGACAGCAGGAGAAAAATCAAAGTGCTAAGGGACTTCGAGTCATGTCCAAGGAAGAAGGTTCGAAGAAGCCGAGAAAAAAAATTCAGGGGAACCTAACAGCTGCCTTAAAAGTCCTGGTAAACTGTCAAGTTCAAGAGAATTAAACTTGTTCCATGTGGTTCTGCAAGGAAGGATCCAGAACCAATGTGGTAAGGCTGGGGTTGGAACTATGTTGAGACAGACCTTGAGACAAGAGAAAGGGTTTTTGCGTTTTGAATCCACAGAGGATAGACTGACCATGAACCTGCTCCTAAAAGTGTCGTGTAGAACCGCAGCACAGATTTCAGGGGAAGGCCATCACGACGCTGCTAGACCTGCCCAGCCAGAACCCGCAGTTTAAAAAGACGTCCATGTGATCACATGCACGTTCAAGTTGGAGGGCACTGGCCAGACGGCCTTCCTGGGGAGGGGATAAATGCCCTATTGTTCTGGAGAGAAACCCAAGACTGCTTATACTTACTCAGGAGATGTGGAGAACTCAAAAATTGGAGGACTTTCTGAAAATCATTTTTGAGCAAGAATGCTCACTGGAGCAGAGTATGAATTTAAAAAATAAAAATAAAATCCTCTGAATGTGACAAAAGATATAAGAAATATTATGCGGTCATTAAAATGATGTTTGGGTGAATGTTTAACAATATAAAGTGTTCATAACATTAAAGGAAAATAAATTACAAAATAATATGTACAGGGCTGGGGTTGTGGCTCAGAGGTAGAGTGCTTGCCTAGCATGTGTGAGGCACCGGGGTTTGATTCTCAGCACCACATACAAATAAATAAATAAAGTTTCATCAACAACTAATAAAAAATATTTTAAAAAATAATATGTACATGACCAAGCATTCTTTTTTTTTGAACTGGGGATTGGACTCAGGGGCACTCGGCCACTGAGCCACATCCCCAGCCCTGTTTTGTGTTTTATTTAGAGACAGGGTCTCACTGAGTTGCTTAGGGCCTCCCTGAGTTGCTGAGGCTGGCTTTGAACTCGAAATCCTCCTGCCTCAGCCTCCCAAGTGCTGGGATTACAGGCGTGAGCCACCGCGCCTGGCTATTCATTTTAAAATAATAGTAAAATGAATATGAAGTGTCATCTAGCCAATGAAGACTGATGTTGTTAAATGTTTATTATAAAAGTAATAATTGCTTATTATGAAATTTGGAAAATTCTACAGGAGAAAATAAAAATAGCTCATTATCTACCACCCAAAGATAAACTTTCTGATCATTTTGGTGTACTTCTTTTATTCCTTATGCTATGCAAATTTAGATGTTTTTAGTAAATTTTTTTCTGATTATAAAAGTAATACAAGTTCAATATAGAAAATTTGGAAAATCAGAAAAGTACAAGAAAATTTTCAATGCTCAGATGCAATCACTATTAATGTATGATTTCTAACTACCATGTGCTTTTTGTCAAAAGGGAAAAAAATTTTAGTATTAGGATTATAGGGTAAAATCAATTTTATATTTAGATTTTCACTTATCATAAGGCTGTTTCCTTATCATTAAATATTATTTGAATATAAATTAGTATCAGTGTCACATTTTATTCTATAAACACACATGATTTATCGTCTATTCTAAAATTGCTTTAATATTTACATTGTGTCCAACTTTTCATTCGTAAATATCTATCATGAATATTCCTTTTTTAAAAATATTTTTTCAGCCAGGCGCGGTGGCGCACGCCTGTAATCCCAGCACTTGGGAGGCTGAGGTAGGAGGATCTCGAGTTCAAAGCCAGCCTCAGCAACTTAGCGAGGCCCTAAGCAACTCAGTGAGACCCTGTTTCTAAATAAAATACAAAATAGGGCTGGGGATGTGGCTCAGTGGCCAAGTGCTCCTGGGTTCAATCCCCAGTACCAAAAATATATATATATTTTTTTTTTTTCAGTTGTCAATGGACCTTTATTTTATTCATTTATTTATATGCATTGCTGAGAACTGAAACCAGTGCCTCGCACATGCTAGGCAAGCGCTCTACCACTGAACTACAGCCTCAGCCCTATCATGAATATTCTTATTCATAAATCCCTAGTTACTTTATTACAATGAATACTAGAATTGGAATTACCTCGAGGTCAAAGGGCATGACCTCTTTCAAAGCATAATCCTTTTTTCAGAAAGATGAAATTCTCCCTCACTGTGTGCTGTCTGGGCAGACTGGCAAATTCTCTGAATTCAGATTTTTCTCTGACCTAATTTTTTTAAATCACATGTTCAGTTTCTTCCATGTCTGTTTGCATCCTGATATTTCTTCATGGATCAATTTTGATCATTTTTATTTTCCCAAAAAATTTTTCCACTTCTTCAGGAATTGCTCATTTACTAGGATAGAACTGTAAATCATATGCTGTTTTTTGGTGGTTTTTTTTTTGAGACAGGGTGTCACTATGTTGCCCAGGCTGGTCTCCAGCTCCTGTCTCAGCCTCCCAAGTAGCTGGGACCACAGGCTTAAGGGGTTTCTCTTCTTATGACATTCTATTTCCTATCTCATTATTTGTTAGGGCTCTTAACATTCTTAATTAGATCGTGAGATTATTTTAATATTTCAAAAAAATCAACCCTTTCATTTATTTATCACTGCAACCTTATTTATGACTCTTTATTTTTGTATTATTTCCTTCAGAAAACAATAAAAAAGATTATGAAGGGGAAAATTATTAATTTAACCATATAAAATTGTTTTTTATACCTTTTTTGTGGTACTAGGGATTAAACCCAGGGGCACTTTATCACTGAGCCACACCCCAGCCCATTTTGTTTCTTATTTTGAGACAGGATCTCATTCTTTTTTTTTTTTTTCTTTTTTGAGCGGGGGGATTGAACTCAGGGACACTCGGCCACTGAGCCACATCCCCAGCCCTACTTTGTATTTTATTTAGAGACAGGGTCTCACTGGGTTGCTTAGGGCCTTGCTAAGTTGCTGAGGCTGGCTTTGAACTCGCGATCCTCCTGCCTCAGCTTCCCAAGTGCTGGGATTACAGGTGTGCGCCACCGCGCCCGGCTGAGACAGGGTCTCATTCTAAGTTGCTGAAGCTGGCCTCAAACTGTGACCCTCCTGCCTCAGCCTCCTGAGTCTCTGGGGTTATAGAACATTCATTCCACTGAGCCCGGCTATTGTTTACAGTTTTGCCTATCTAAGATAAAAGGATATAAAGAAAAAGAAACAGACTGTATTCTGTTCTCAAATGTAACTGGGAAAATTTTTTTTTTTTTTTTTTTTTTTTTTTTTGCTACCAGGGATTGAACCCAGAGGTTCCTAACCACCAAGCCACATCCCCAGCCCTTTCTATTTTTTATTTTTGAGACAGGGTCTTGCTAAATTGCTTAGGGCCTCACTTAACTGCTGAGGCTGGCCTCAAATTGCTCCTCCTGCCTCAGCCTCCCAAGTCACTGGGATTACAGGTGTGCCCCACCATGCCCAGCTAAGAAAACTTTAATATTTTTATTATGTAGAGAATAAACAAACTCAACAGAAAAAGACCCACTAATCCAAAAGATGAGTGGGCAAACTATTTACACATAAAGTTTATCAAAAAAATTTCAACAAATTAAAAAATTCTTCAAATATTAATTTAACCAGGAAAAAACCCTTATATTGATCAGTTTCATAGAATTTTTTTAAAAGTTTTACTGAGATGTATTTCATGCTCCATATAATTAATAATTTTAAAGTTCATAATTTAGTGTTTTTTAGTATATTTACAGTTGTATATCCATACTACTAATTCTAGAATATTTTCATCACCCCGAAAAGAACCCCCACGTCCCTTAACAGTCTTTCCCCATCCCTCTCTCCTGGGCTGCAGACAATTACGTTTCTGCCTTCTGTCTCTATGGATCTGCTTAGTCTGAGCATTCTATATAAATGTCATCATGCACTGCATAGAATTTGCCAGGCGCGGTGGCGCACGCCTGTAATCCCAGCACTTGGGAGGCTGAGGCAGGAGGATCGTGAGTTCAAAGCCAGCCTCAGCAACTTAGCGAGGCCCTAAGCAACTCAGTGAGACCCTGTCTCTAAATAAAATACAAAAAAGGGCTGGGAATGAGGCTCAGTGGTGGAGTGCCCCTGGGTTCAAACTCTGGTACCAAAAAAAAAAAAAAAAAATACATAGAATTTTGTATCTGTTCTTTCACTTAGTATCATGTTTTCAGAACTCTTCCCTGTTGTAGAATGTATCATCAGTATATGGTTTCTTTTTTGACTGAATAATAAACATTTTGTTTATCCATTCATCAGTTATGGGACATTTGAGTTATTTTCATTTGGGGGTTGTTTTGAAAAATGCTGTCATGAACATTTGTGTGTACATGATTTCATGTGAAAGAACTCACTGTCTTTTCCATGGCTAGAAATAATAAATGTGATATAACCCTTTCACAAATTCATATATAAAATGTCCATTCTTTTCTTTGCAGGGCTGGGGAATGAAATCCAGGGCCTCAGGCATGCTAGGCAAGTGCTCTACCACTGACTGAGCTACACTCCCAGCCACCATACTTTAACACTCCACTTCTCAGAATCTGACTCAAATAAATAAATGACATACAATGCAGGAAAACACTAAGCAGAAAGTTGCTAATCATGGCTGGGCACAGCGGCACATACCTGTAATCCCAGCAACCAGGGGTGGCTGAGGCAGGAGGATCACAAGTTCAAGGCCAGCCTCAGCAATTTGGCAAGGCCCTAAGCAATTCAGCAAGACTCCGTCTCAAAATAAAACATAGAAAGGACTGGGGATGTGGCTTAGTGTTCAGTACTTCTGGGTTCAGTCCCCAGTACAAAAACAAAAAAAGAAAAGTTAAAGTTCTGTAAGTTGCCAGCCTCAGTAACTTACTAAGACCCTGTCTGGAAATAGAATCTGAAAAGGGACTGGGGATGTGACTAGGTGGTAAAGCACCCCTGGGTTCAATCCTAGTACTGGGTGGGGGGAATTGCTAATTGTGATATTATTTAAGCATAACTGATCTTTCTTGTCCCTCCAGCAAAAGGTACACAAATAAGGACCCATCTTCCTAATGGTTGAAATGGCTCTGGGGACACCTTGCTGGGTTTTGTTTGTTTATTTGTTTATCCCAAGAGGTTTTTCCAAAGGGAAAATCATTCAGTGTCTAAAAGGGCCCACCTGTGAGACAGTTGTCAGGTGGCTCACCCAGGGGTTCCCTCTGGAAGGAGGCTGTCAGGCACTTGGCCATTGGGAGGCCACCCCAGCTCCAAGGAGTTCCAACTTCAACCCCTCCAAGCTCTCCCCAGTGAGTCCCCTGTCCAGGCTCCAGGTCCTTCAGATGACAGGGAGGATCAGCTCAGTCAGCCAGGGAGACTATAATGTGTTAAGCCCCATAGGGAGATTTCTCCAACCCCTCCCCAACAACTTGGGAGCTTTACCCTCCACGGGGTATGGGCTGGGGGCGCCTCACACTCTCTCCCTAGGACAGGAGCGCTCTTTGCCTTCCACTGACCTGACCACAAGGAGCTCCTAAAAGGGAGCTTCCTAAAGATCAGGCCAAGGCTGACAGATTCTACTTTTAATTTTTAAAATGTAAATCATTTACTTTTCCAGCAATCAATTTCACTCAAAAATTGATAAAACACAAAGACAAATACATCAAAGAGGCATCCTCCAACCTGCCCCAGCCCCTCCTTAAGAGAGAAGCTGGTATCAGATAAGGAAACTGACCATACATGATCTTTTCTCCAAGTTGCGTTCTTTATTATCGTTCCATATCAGTGCACAGTAAGCTTCCGCATGTTGTTTGGATATAGTCTAATTTACTTAACCACTCCTTTATTAGGTTGTGTCTGACCTTTTGCTAATTGATCAACAATGCAACAGATACACTTCATAAGCCACTGCACAGGGCTGAGGTTGTGGCTTGGTGGTAGAGTGCTTGCCTAGCATGTGTGAGGCACTGAGTTCGATCCTCAGCACCACATAAAAATAAATAAAGAAAAGAAAAGTATTGTGCCCATCTACAACTAAAACTACAAGAAAAAAAAAAAAGTCACTTCACAAGACAAACTGAATTCAAAGAAGTGTACTTTTTTTCTTTGTAGCAAGGATTGAACTCAGGGACACAACCACTGAGCCACATCCCCAGCACTTTTTATTTTTTTATTTTGAGACAGAGTCTTGCTAAGTTGCTTAGGTCCTCACTAAATTGCTGAGGTTGGTCTTGAATTTGCAATCCTCCTGCCTCAGCCTCTTGCATAGCTGAGAGGATAGACATGTGCCACCACACCCAGCCAATGTAGTGTACTTTAAATTTGGGTAGATATCACCAGTTTGGTCTCCACAGAGATTAAGGGACAATTTATAGGGTGTG